>JACXGM010007820.1:0-29981 GCA_016801145.1 Umbra pygmaea | reverse complement strand
CACACACACACACACACACACACACACACACACACACACACACACACACACACACACACACACACACACACACGGCCTCTAAGGACAACAAAAACCCTAGTGTATATTTAAATCTTTTGCGTTGCATGTCCTAGACAATGTGTTAATGTGTAACATTACCATGACCTTATTACTGTTTTAAAGCTGAGGTGTACTGTAGCAACCAATGATGAAGAATTGGATGGGGTAAACTGATTTGTGCAAACAAATTTATTGGAAATTAAATCCATGTAATGGATATCTTCATACCATGAGTTAGTATTGTCTTTGTGCTCACAGTAGATACTAGCCACATAGACATTGCCACCTTCACTCAGAAAATAAGGGCCCTAGTTTATATTTTTACATTACAACGCAGTACTACTTGAACTCAAATCACATACTTGATCTCTTGTGGAAAAAACAGTGATATACTGAGGATTGTAGAAGAACTACAGTTTGTATGTGGCTGTTGGGGAGGCATAGGAGATGACTACAGAGAAAAAAGAAGCCTGCAATTGTGTCTCAACAAGCTTTCTCCTCTCTTTACCTCTCTCATTGTGTGTCCCTCCCTCTCTCGTGTGTCCTTCCTTTGCTCTCGCAGGTGAAGTGTTCAGACTCGCGCTGTGGTGGAGTGGCAGTGTGCATTGCACTCTCAGACCATCTACTACCTTTCTTTGAGCGACTGGGAACCACAGACTCACACACACACTAACACACAAACAAACACACACACACACAAACGCACACAGACACATTGCACTGAAAAAGGACCAAGGCACAGATAGAGACCAATGTATATAGTATAGGCCTCACATACACATATGTTTGAATACAGATATGTCAGTAGTCCTACCCATTGAACTGAACTCAGTTTGACATGGGGATTGTGAGGTTTCTTCGGAGTGTGTTGAGCAGCAGAGAGGCCACAACACACACAGTGAGTACTTACGAAGGACATCCATGCCATGAAGAATACCGGTGATATATCACTCTTTTGGACTATACCATGTCTATTACATGTGTATAACATGATACAAACAGGAAGGCCTCCATTTCGTAATAAAAAAAGGAAAACAGGAAAAAAATATTGAGTCAAAATAAGTAGCTTAGAGAAACTTTGGAGAAAAAACATTATGACCTGTAAATAATTTAGTTTAAGAAGAGTAACATTTAAAAAAATACAAAAAAATGCAAAAAGAAGATACTTTAGATAATTCACTGAAAAAAGACACAATAACATTATTATTATGATTTAATATTATATTCTTTAAGGGATATCGTATTCAAAATAAAAAAAGGGGAGAATCACTAACATATTTTAAATTTCTACTTAGATTTTAGGACAACTGTGGTAGGGAGGGACTGCACCTTTTCTGGGAGGTTTTAATATTTGAACAGTTTTTTATTTATTTACTAATTTATGAATTATTTTTGTTTATAAGGAGAAATTATGAAGGGTTTCAATGGGTTACAAGTTTCTGATTTTAGATTTTTTTTAGAGAAATCCATTCACAGGTCTGTTTCTGTCAGACTGCAATCGAGTAATTATAATTATGAATTATTATTTCAACAATTATATTTATTTCTTATTTATTGAATCCTGTTTTTGATCCAATCTCTTTTTAAGTTAAAATAAAAAGTATTATACACAAAATTTGCTTTTGTGTTTCTTTGTGTGTGTGTGTTTCAGAGTGATATGGCGATACAGTGCCTTGAAAAAGTATCAAACCCCTGACCAATTATTTAATATTACTAAATAACACATGGTACAGAGAATGTTGTTCTGTTAGATTTTTTAATTTACAATCACTTGTAACGTGACAATTATTTTATGGTGGGAAATATTTGTTTTAATATAAAACTGTTATTTAATCCATTAAGTCACTTAAAAAACATTTGTCATTGTAGATGATGACCTGGCCCAAAGCATTTAAATGCAAGACAAGGCAGTAGACATGACATAGATACTGTAAAAAAGCTGAGATTACTATAACAGTAGCAGTAAACTTAGTGGGAGCATTTACCTAAAAGTTACTTTAAGTAAACTTAGAGGGAGCATTTACCTAAAAGTTACTTTAAGTAAACTTAGAGGGAGCATTTACCCAAAAGTTACTTTAAGTAAACTTAGAGGGAGCATTTACCTAAAAGTTACTTTAAATAAGTTGTTACTAATCTGTTTGGAGCTATGTGCAGAAAGGGTCATATATAGAATGCAAGCAGGTTGTTGTAGGCGATCATTTATGGAAAAGTTCAGGATATAGGGTCCCTAAGCTCTTGAAAACATTAAGACACAAATTAAATAATGAGTTCTTCTGGTTTTACTATTGATAGGAATGTTTTTGGGTAAAATTTACATTTTTGTTTTATTCCATAAAATACTGTAATACTACAAATATTGTCATTCAGAGTATTTATTTGCATAAATTGACAACTGGTCAAAATAACAAAAATGAGTGTTGTCAGACCTTGAATAATGCAAGGAAAATTCAATTAAATTTATTGAATTTTAGACAACACAGTTGTCTAAATGTGTTAATTTAAGAAGAGTTCAGAAATCAATATTTGGTGGAATAATAATTATTGCATAATAATAATAATTGGCTTTCATCCATCTTTTCATGCTCTCCACCAGTATTTCATATTGATGTTGGGTGACATTATGCCACTCCTGTCACAAAAATTCAAGCAGCTCATTTTTGTTTGATGGCTTGAGACCATCCATATTTCTCTTGATCACGTTACAAATGTTTTTCATTTGCAGTGATCTCTTAAAGTTTTCCAGAGCTGTATATTTGGTGCAATTCTGCAGCCACGAAGTATCCTTCTGTAGATGTTGTCAAAAAGACATTGTGTTGCATGTCAGAGTTTGGTGTGGTGTGCTAAGCTCCCAACGTGACAGGGGTTTGCACCGCGGCTCGGCTGCTGGCTGCCTACATAGAGTCTCACTAGACTCTGCTTCCTACCTACTAAAATAATAAAATACATTGTGCTGCTCAAAATCTAATTAGCTCTGTTGCAAATTCAACTACAATTTTCACAAGGAATGTTGCACAGAACTTTTCCGTTACGAAGCCTACATTTCATTGTTTTGGTATTGATGAATAATAAATATTTTGAAGAAAAATGTATAACAATTAGAACCCACATATAATTGTGCTCATAAAACATTTCAAATTATTAGATAATAATCAGGCAGAGCCATTTATTATGACATAATTTTGTGTGCCTTTTTCAATCATAATGAATCACCAAAGTGGCCCTGATCAAAAGTTTACAATACCCTTGAATGACTGGCCTGAAAGTACAAACAACTTTACACTTACAGGTTAATTTTCTTTTAAGGGGACACTCCAGAACCCTAAACACTTCATAATGATTGTGCCGGTCATGTTACCAACATGACAGTCACTAAAAACACATTCTTAATGCGTTATGAAGTTCCTAAATCGGCCACCATAATTTTCAAAATTCTCTGCCAGTGATGTCACTAGTGGACTTTTTTAAGAATACAGCTAGATTCAGGGGAGATGTTTTGTTGACTTTAAATGGTAATATCCAACTATACATGTTTGAGCTGGAATGCAGTGAAGAAGTAATAAGGCAAAGGCCGAAACTTTATCGGGTGAATCAAGCTGCTTATGGTTAGTGGCCACCGGGTAAAGTTATTGTCGAGCCTAGAACAAACTTGCAGTGGTGGTGGTTTTGGAAACTACTTGGCAATGGCGCCAGAGACAGAAAATATTTGTGATAAAGAGTGGGACAGGGCTCAATTTTTGCTTTTAACCATCTCCAGTCAAGAAGACGATTACATCTGTTTGTTAGGTCATCTGAGTTTCGATGCACACATAGACCTAGGTGTTTTGGGATTGTTCTAATCATTATCCCAAAAATCACCTGGAAAAAACAGCCAGGCCCAGACAGAGGACCAACCAGACTAGCACAGGTAAGGTGCTGGTTAGCATTATCTAAACTGGAATAGTTTTTCTGAATACTTGGATAAACTCATAATGATTCACAGAAGTCTGGTCAATCTGTATCATTTTGAGCTAGGCAGGTGGTCTTACCCTTGATTGAGATTTAGACTGATTTACCATCACTGACACGGTAAAAAGGCTAACCCTACATTGGTCGTCACTGGAAGCTACTCTAGGTAAAGACAAGCATTGTCATTGGGGAATTCATTCACTCGCCTCAGTGTAGCATCTGTAGTAGCAAATTAGCACACATTAGCGTCTTGTGATTGTGTAAATACTTGGATGAAAGGGACATCAAATTAAAAATAATCGCTCATAGAATACTGCTCAGTCTGTTCCATTTATTTTTTCCCCCATTTTTCTTTCCTCCCAATTTCCCCTGACCCTGCCTTGTCGGCAGTTCCACAACTCCTTGGAGTCAGGAGCTTAGACCAACAATGGACAAATATATTAAGTAAAAAATCAAATAGAACAAAAAAAATCTATGTACCAAATGAAGTAGTATGAGAGAATTTTTCAGGGGTCTGAATACATTTTCAAGAGAATGTGACTAAAATAAAAGTGTGTAAAAGAGGAAAATATTGTATTGCCAGTAGAGGGCGAGACAGCAGCAGACTACAGCTGAAAGTATTTTTATCACCACAATAAGTCAGGGTTTATATATGTAGTATGTATGCTGAAGCAGCAATTTTTTGTTTTACATTTTTATGAGTGAGAGCGTCTGTTTCTCAGCCTGACTGCCATGCAGTTACTAAATATCTGGGAGTGCCTGATGACTCTAGGATTGTAATCAGACTGACTACAACAGCTGAACCAACTGCTAAACAATGTTGTAGCCAGGTCACCTCAGCCCTTTTAACTTCCAAGAGGGTTTACAGGGATTATTGCCATGGCTTTATACAACCCCCCTCAGCCCCTCCTGTAATCCCTGTATACCCACAACCTCATGACTACACACAGCGCCAACTACATCATCAAGTTTGCTGATGACACAATGTTAGTAGGCCTAACCACACAATGTTAGTAGGCCTAACCACACAATGTTAGTAGGCTTAACCACACAATGTTAGTAGGCCTATAGAGAGGAGGTTAGTAGGCTGGCGGAGTGGTGTCTGGTAAATAACCTATTCCTTAACATCAGCAAATCCTAACAGCTGATTGTGGACGTCCTGTTGAATAAGACAGGCCACACCTCCATCCACATCAACAGACATGCCTTTGAGATGGTCACACACTTGGAGTTCCTTGATGTTCACATCTCAGAAAAGCTGGATTCGTCACTCCACCCATACATTCAACAAGCAGAGACATTAAATTCCCTTTAAAAAAATACAAAAACCCACCTTTTCAAGAACCTGTATTAGTTTGTGCTACCTCACGTACTCCAACATTTACAGGGTTCATATCACCCCCACATCTAGAAATTCATATTTTCTTTCTGCACTATTGACCTTTTTTCATTATATTTTTAATTAAGTACTTATAATTGTCTGACCATATATTTCATTTTATTTTATGAAGACATTTTAAAGTTGGGCCACTATCACTTTGAAAAACGTCATAGGGTTTCCAGAAAGGTTTACACCAAATATCTCAACTCTACATATATTGGTAGTTGTGGTCAAAAGTTAAGAATGTTACAAATACTATTTTTCATATCTGCTGCCTCAGTGTTGATGAAGTCAATTTGCATATACTCCAGAATATCATGAAGATTGATCAGATGAATGGCAATGAATTGCAAAGTCCCTCTTTGCTATGAAAACATTTCCACTACATTTCAGCCCTGCCACAACAGGACCAGCTGCCATCATGTCAGTGATTGTCTCATTTACACAAGGGAGAGTATCGATGTGACTAGAGATCCCTCTGTCATGCTGATTGAGTTAGAATAACAGACTGGAAGCTTTAAAAGGAGGGTGGTGCTTGAAATCATTGTATTTCCTCTGTATTGCTTCGCACGAAAAGGGCTTCACAGGCAAGGATTTTCCTGCTAGTAAAATTGCACATAAATCAACCATTTATCAGATCATCAAGAACTTCAAGGAGAGAGGTTCAACTGTTATGAAGAAAGTCCAGCAAGTGCCAAGACCATCTCATAAAGTTGATTCAGCTGTGGGATTGAGGCATAGGTCAGGAATGGCAGCAGGCAGGTGTGAGGGCATCTGCATGCACAATGAGGCGAAGACTTTTGGAGAAAGGCCTGGTGTCAAGAAGGGCAGCAAAGAAGCCACTTCTCTCCAGGAAAAACATCAGGGACGGACTGATATTCTGCACAAGGTACAGGGATTGGACTGCTGAGGACTGGGGTAAAGATATTTTCTCTGATGAATCCCCTTTCTGATTGTTTGGGCCCTCTGAAAAACACCTTGTCCGGAGAAGACAAGGTGAGCAATACCATCAGTCCTGTGTCATGTTAACAAGAAAGCATCCTGAGACCATTCATGTGTGGAGTTGCTTCTCAGCCAAGGGAGTGTGCTCAATCACAATTTTGCCTAAGGACACAGCCATGAATAAAGAATTGTACCAACCATAGAAATAAAATGGATAGAAAGGCCATTGAGCTGCTTGGCATGGTCATTTGATTGGTTCACAACAAAATGGTGATTGTTGTTAGTTGTCACAGTGACAACACGCAAATTGGTTTAATGCGGAAGTAGGCCGATAGATCTTTGCAATGGAATGGTACACGTAAAAATGGCTGCCACTCTGACCATTCTGCTACATTGATTTGAATTGGATTGGCATTTCTAATCTTTCCATTTCTATGGTACCAACACATCCTTCGAGAGCAACTTCTCCCAACCATCCAAGAACAGTTAGGTGATGAACAATGCATTTTACAGCATGATAGAGCACCTTGCCATAAGGCAAAAGTGATAATTAAGTGGCTCGGGGAACAAAACATTGAGATTTTGGGTCCACGGCCAGGAAACTCTCCAGACCTTAATCCTATTGAGAACTTTCGATTGTCAATTCTCAAGAGGTGGGTGGACAAACAAAAACCCACAAATTTTGACAAACTCTAAGCTGTGGTCATGCAAGAATGAGCTGAAGTTTAGCCCTTCTGCCAGCGGCAAGTGTTGGCTACTGTTCTTAAGTTATTTATAAATACTGTGTATATACATTAAATACACTGATGCATCATAACATTATGACTACTAACAGGTTTGTGAATAACAGTGATCATCTTATTATCATGGCACCTGTAAGTGGGTGGGATATATTAGGCAGCAAATGAACATTTTGTCCTCGATGTGGTAGAACCAGAGAAAATGGGTAAGCGTAAGGATTTGATGGACATTGACAAGGGCCAAATTGTGATGGCTAGACAACTGGGACAGAGCATCCCCAAAACTGCAGCTCTTGTGAGGTGTTCCCAGCCTGCAGTGGTCAGTACCTATCAGAAGTGGTCCAAGGAAGGAAAAGCAATGAACCGGCAACAGGGTCATGGGCGGCCAAGGCTCATTGATGCACATGAGAAGCGAAGGCTGGCCCGTGTGGTCTGATCCAACAGATGAGCTACTGTAGCTCTAATTGCTGAAAAAGTTCATGCTGGTCCTGATAAAAAGGTCACAGAACACACAGTGCATCGCAGTTTATTGTGTATGGGGCTGCTGTTCTGGTGGCAAAAGGGGAACCTACACAATATTAGGCTGGTGTTCATGATGTTATGGCTGATTGGAGTGTGTATATATATATAGATATATATAGACTCACCTAAAGGATTATTAGGAACACCCGTTCAATTTCTCCTTAACGCAATGATCTACTCAACCAATCACATGGCAGTTGCTTCAATGCATTTAAGGGTATGGTCCTGGTCAAGACAATCTCCTGAACTCCAAAGTGAATGTCAGAATGGGAAAGGTGATTTAAGCAATTTTGAGCGTGGAATGGTTGTTGGTGCCAGACGGGCCGGTCTGAGTATTTCACAATCTGCTCAGTTACTGGGATTTTCACGCACAACCATTTCTACGGTTTACAAAGAATGGTGTGAAAAGGGAAAAACATCCAGTATGCGGCAGTCCTGTGGGCGAAAATGCCTTGTTGATGCTAGAGGTCAGAGGAGAATGGTCCGACTGCTTCAAGCTGATAGAAGGGCAAAACAACTGAAATAACCACTCGTTACAACCGAGGTATGCAGCAAAGCATTTGTGAAGCCACAACACGCACAACCTTGAGGCGAATGGGGTACAACAGCAGAAGACCCCACCGGATACCACTCATCTCCACTACAAATAGGAAAAAGAGGCTACAATTTGCCAGAGCACATCAAAATTGGACAGTTGAAGACTGAAAAAATTTTGCTTGGTCTGATGAGTCTCGCTTTCTGTTGAGACATTCAGATGGTAAAGTCAGAATTTATAAACAGAAAATGAAAAACAGAATGAGAACATGGATCCATCATGCCTTGTTACCACTGTGCAGGCTGGTGGTGGTGGTGTAATGGTTTGGGGAATGTTTTCTTGGCACACTTTATGCCCCTTAGTGCCAATTGGGGCATCGTTTAAATGCCACGGTCTGCCTGAGCATTGTTTCTGACCATGTCCATCCCTTTATGGCCACCATGTACCCATCCTCTGACGGCTACTTCCAGCAGGATAATGCACCATGTCACAAAGCTTGAATCATTTCAAATTGTTTTTTTGAACATGACAATGAGTTCACTGTACTAAAATGGCCCCCACAGTCACCAGATATCAAACCAATAGAGCATCTTTGGGATGTGGTGGTACGGGAGCTTCGTGTCCTGGATGTGCATCCCACAAATCTCCATCAACTGCAAGATGCTATCCTATCAATATGGGCCAAAATTTCTAAAGAATGCTTTCAGCACCTTGTTGAATCAATGCCACGTAGAATTAAGGCAGTTCTGAAGGCGAAAGGGGGTCAAACACAGTATTAGTATGGTGTTCCTGATAATCCTTTAGGTGAGTGTGTATCACTAATGGTTCAGATCTACTGCTCCTCACAGGACTTATTTAGCGTATCAGTTGATAAGATTAGTTGTCTTACGTTGCACATTTCCCAACCAAACATAATGGATTCATTCCCATGTTGCAAAGCACTGCTTGACTGATCTCATCCTCTGTGACCTCACCCTTTGAACCCGCCGTTCAGCTCCATGTTGAAATTGCCCAATCAGCCATTTACTATCTGGGTCCATGGAAGTCAGTGCCGCTTCCTACATCAACCATCAGCTACAGTATCCAGTTGCAGGGGTGACATCATTGAGAATGATTTCACAAATACTAATGCTTTTGAGTTGTATTGTTATTCAGAATAAGTTTATCCAGGCAATTAAAGTGACTGTTTTTCTTCTCTAAAAAAACAAAAATATTCACAAGTGTTATATTTCAATTAGCAAGTAAGCAAAATACAACACTTCTATAAGTCCTGACTGCTCTTTCTGTAAAACATGATGAAACTTTTGTCATATCTTTTGGGAATGTCCTTATTCCAAAATATTTTGGAGTGATTTTTGAAATTTGGTCAAAGTAACAATTTTTTAAGAATTTGCTATGAATACATACTTTGGATTAACAATGATGAATTCTGCAACAATGAGGCATCTTTCTTAATTAATCTAATGCTTTTTCTAGCCAAGTATTACCTTCACAAATACAAGTTTGCCTGTAACAAACCTATTTTTTTATTTTTCAGAAGGATTTAGAACAATATATTTATGCTAAGAGACTCTACGCTAAGATTATAAAAGCCATGAATATGTATCGATTATGTTAAAATTATAAATTGACAGGAATTTGTCTCTGTATTACCTATTTCATTTTATTTTGTACGCCACACTGTATTGTACCCAACTAGTGAATATTTTAATTGTTTATTAATTTAGAAAGAAGAAAAACTTTCGAGTGGACATCGGGTGCGTTCCACTACTTTGTTGTCGCATGCATTAACCAATGTTTATCTGCTACGTCATTGAATGTGTCATAGACTGTTAGATTGTTATAACATACGATGAGTTTAGCTGATATGGGTACACTGCCTATCCAGCTTCTGTTAGATCCGTCCAGCGTCAGCCCCGTCTAAGCACAGGAACACAACACTCCTTTTGCCTAAAATTAGTAACAAATACTTCCAAAATCCTGTTTACCCAAAACCTATGCTATTTCAAGAAAACTACTGTAGTTTATATTTTAGTAACCTATTTAATCAGTTGTGTTTAGCATTGTAGTCTTTTGTGGGATAACTTTAAGTTGTACAACGTTACATATATTCATTGTTCGTTTAAGAACTAATTTGGAGAAGTAAACAGGCCAAATCACCATATCAAACCAATGCTAAATATTTTTAGAGAGAAAGGTAACAGTTTCTCTTGGAAACCGGAAACAAAATGCGGATGTATGTTTCAGCCAACTGCTCTCATGTGCAAACGTCATTTTAACCCTCCCTCGCCGTTATTCTCTACTACACCCTCACCACATTCGCAGTCGGTTCTCCAAATGCATCAGCCCGGAAAACCTACTATATTCGCGGCTACCCACCGTCCACACCCCCTGAACGAAGAGAAATAATAGCTGGGACCCAAAGAAGAAGAAAGTATCCAGGACAAACAACGGATATCCAAAGACAAAAAGCACAACTCTGGTCTTCTTCTTTTCGCCGTCTTTTAACTTATTCTACTTATGGTAGGCCACTCTTTCTTTGTTAAGCATACGATTTCCCAAAACGTTTGAGTGGATGGAATTATGTGCAGTGTCGGAACAAGTCAGGCCGGACCCTAAACTCAAAGACCAACACACGGGGGCCGTAAGGAACGCGGCAGACCCAACCAGCTACAGTACATTCAACAGGACGGGGCTTGTCTATATAGGGTTGGACTAACTTTCTTCCAGTCGGGTATAATTTCTGGAACCTGCCTTTTTATACCTGCGTATCTGCTGTGTGCTCTACTCACCATAACCAACACTGCATGTCAGAGGGGATTTGAACAAAGTAAGTACCGTTATGGCACTCACTTCGCGGGGATTGTTATTGTGGCACAAACTGAAAAACGGGTTTGTGTGAATATGCACTGTGTTGTCCTCCAGTGGCCAGCTCACATGTTTTCTGTCCAGTCCAAATGTTGACGATTTCCCTCGAGTTACCGCCTTTATCAACACAATTTCTGTGGCATGTACAGTAGGCAGCATATAATGTCTGTGAAATGATCATTTCATTACGCGTCATTACGAACGTTTAATTCATGGTTATTATCGCCATGGAAGAGACGTCTAAATTGTCAGTCCTCTGTGTTTAAATTTTCTGTTGAAATTAACAGATTGCGTATTTTTCTCTTTTTGTAATTTGCTTTTGACTGTATACCAATCCGTCTCATCGAATAGAACTAATGGAAGTGTATTGTTCACTCACATAACATGTCATAAATCACAAAGAGATGAATGAGTATCTGATTGTAAATCATTGAATAGTGTCACATTATACTCATAAGAGTTACTGATTGACAAGCAGCAGCCTTTTGATCACACACCAGGTATGGATTTGTGTTCACTCAGGGCAGGCCATCAACTACAGTGTCACACACAATCCTGTCCGACCATCCTTCCTTTCTTGTCCTATGTTAATGATTGCTAATCTGGTTTGGGGATTATACAGATTTCCTTCTTTACCTGTCTCTGATCATGGACCAAATATTATTTGAAACGTTTACTCAGAAATGTCTTATGACATTTTAAAGCAACAATTGGTTACAACATCTGAGCTAAAATGAGATTTGTCATGCTTACTGGAAGTCTCTGGATAAGAGTGTCTGGTAAAGGACTGAAATGTAAAAAAATGTGAGCATGTTAGTCAGTGGGGATCAAACCACTACCCAGTCAAAAAACCATACAAGAATTATCGCTGTGTGTGGCCATACAGAGACCAGGAAGAGACAGTCTTAATAGATTAGTCCTCCATCTGATTCTGTTTTTCTCTGCAGCAGACTCCACTTTTCCCTTCTCTCTCTCTGAATCCTGTGGCCATATTGTGGTCATGTTAGAGGGCAGCTGGAGCATGGTTCTTCTTTGCTCTACTCTTCACAGTTGTCTATGTGCCAGGGGATGTATTGTGTATGACTCACCGTGAATGGACAGTTTCCCCTTGTAGTAAGACAAGCTCCTCTTCTCTGCCTACGTCTTTTATACCATCTCCTCTCTCTCACCTCTCTCGCTCCCTCTCACCTCTCACATCTTATGTTTTCTGAGTATTTGGATGTCCCTCAAATCAACCCCCAAAGAGAGCAGTCATGACGGTTTAATACCATAGGATATTATTCACTAGGCAGGGGCACAATGTAATGAGCACAGCCAGTCTGTGTTTGCATTCTCAGCCTGCCAGTCTTCTCCTCAAGGTTCATTAAGTTGGAATGAGTGAATCAGTCAGTAAACTAAGGATGGACTAGTGGGCAGATGACATCCCGCAGGCCGGGAATTAAAGAACAACTCAAAATGGTCTTTTGACGTTACAGTATAGAATTGCCTGAAGTGTATTGAAGAATACTTGAGCTTTCATAGTATTAACCAGTGAAAATCTGACTCTTCAGTCACAACCTTCTGCTCCCTCTGAGTCTTGAGGTGCAAAGAGCAATGTACTCTTCAATAATACCTTGAAAGTTGAGATTCAACCTGTTCTGGCAATGGGATGGGTTGTTTATGCCAGTGGCTCTCAAACCTCTCCTTGGGACCCCCAGCCATGCCATATATTAGATGTATCACAGAGCTAGCACACCTGAATCAACATGTCAACTTATCATCAAGTCCTAACCTGCTTAAATCAGGTGAGCTAGTTCAGGTCCCCCGGGAAAGTTTTGAGAACCACTGGTTTCTGCAATGGTTATAATACATAACTGATAAAGCTTGCTCAAGTTTGCAGAAGCAGACAAGGACAGTTTACGAATATGCAGTATTTTGCAATTCTGATTTCTGAATCAGCAGCAATTAGAACTTCATTTACTTTATGTTTATAATGACTGATGTGTCAGGACACAGAAAACAGGGAAACTTGCTGGAAAAGAGAACTGTCTATGTCTAGTCACCTCAAACAAAGAACATGACTTAGGTCCATTATTACAGTGGTTGGGATAAAAAAGGTATGATTAGTGTTTGTTGCCAGCCTCGTAACAAGAACGTACTGAGTGTTATGCGCTAAAAACTCTAGACATGGTCATTGTACAATCTCCTGGATGGATCCTTCTGCACACAACATGCCATCACGCATCTGTATGATTGTACGTACACACCGCCACAGACTTGAGCTTCAAAGTTACCGGAAGTCATTCATTTTCAATGGAAACTGGCTTCTCTCAGATGCAAGGACTGGCAAGTCAGTCAGCGTTGCGTCTTGGGCATGTTGAGCGTGTTGAGCGACCAGAGCGTCAAGCAGAAAAGTGGAAGTTTGTTCAGCTTTATGGTAATGAGCTATGACACGGTTCAGTGGCAAACGACAGTCAACCAATCGGAATTTAAGTACGTCTGCAAGTCTTCCTTGCTTGATGTGAATGTCCTGCCACGTCAGAGCGGCCAAAGTGGCCAAAAGCGTCTAAAGCTTTCCCGTACTTTTTTGACAAGCTTCCTTGACAGGACGTCAAGAGCTTCTTTTGAAACTCAAGTCTGTGGCGGTGTGTACGTACAGTGAGATGACCCTGAGTGATTGATGCAGAGGAAGTGTATGAACCTGGCAAGGTCTACTGTCGTTATTTGCATTGTGAATCCGAACGAAAGGTTACCTCACAGACATTGATAAGAGGTTGTTCAAGTTCCAGTGCGCACATATCCCAAGAACACATGCATGTGGTGGCATATATGTCTATATGCCACTGTAAACTGAAAGGTCATGGAAATGATTACATAAAATTAGGCATTTTCTCTTCTTCGTTTTACTCCTAGTCTAAAGAGGCTCTAGGCACGCTGTCATAACTCCTAGCAAAGAGATAAAGCCAGTTCAACAGAGAGCACTTCCACTCTCCCACTCAGCCAGAGGCATCCATCGTCAGATTGGCTCAGCAAAATGGTCAGAGTCTATCCACATGATCATATAAGCCAATAGGAAGTAGAGTTGGGTTTTGGTGGGGAAAAGTGCTGTAACATGCTGGAACCTATGAGTAACACAGCACACACACTCCAACACACACACACACACACACACACCGATAAACTGTGATAGGCAACACTTCACACACTCAAACTACTGTGAACACTCAAAAACATGGACACTCACTGGTTATGAATTAAAGGTTACCATGCTCTGCTAATTTAATTTTAAATCTATGATTAATGAAGAGATTGCTTGGTGATATATTGGCATAATGAATACACCACTTTGTTGTACAGTACTACATATCACCCTTTATTCCACTGCTGGTTTGCTTCTAAAGCTAAGCAGGGTTGGGCCTGGTTGGTCTCTTCCCTCTGGTCTAAAGATCATTCCCGTTGCCCAAGGGCAGGGATGGGGACATCTTCCCTGGTAAGGGTGCCATCTTTGGGATGTGTCCTCACTCTCTGTGGTCACTAAAGATCACATGGCACTTATCGTAAGAGTAGGTGTATTAACCCCCATGTCCTGGACAAATTTAAAATCTGGCCCTTAAACCACCATGGCAACCTAATCATCCCCAGCTTTCGATTGGCTCAATCATCCCCTTCCGTACCCCAAGGCCGGTGCTGCAAATTTGAATAAGTTCTTAGTCAACTTTCCTGGTAAAATAAAGGTAAACTAACTGAAGGCTGTGTGTAGGACTGCTTTAAGGTGGAAATGACAGCATGTTATCTACTTGCACATTGGATGCAAACATACAAACATAATACATGTAAAATATATAAAAAATCTTTAATGCTCCAAAATCAGTTTTATGAGGTTTTAAAAATAATGTAAATATGTTGGCAGAATAACCTGATGCAGTTAGAATGTTGGGGAAGGATGTAGAATCAGCCATCTGTGAAAATTCGATTGAAACTTAATATCTACATTATGTGATTACTTGTCAGAAAATGTTATAAACGTCATCATGTTATTTCTGGATGTGTATTTTAACAAATTCTAACAAGTTCCTTTTGTTAAAATGCTGTCAGTTCTAATTGAATAACACATGTTGTTGTGACTAGTAGTTATTACATGGTGAAATACTTCACAAACCAAAGTGTATGAATGCACTCTGCTGTCTGTAGTGGGCTACCATCAACTGTGGACTAGACTGTGTCCCTTTTTAACATGGAAGATCCGTGTCTCTGGTACTATGGTTAACTCTGTTTAAAAGACTGACATACAAGAATCAACCACCTGTGTGTGTTCACAATAACGGCCCATATTTGTTTAGAAGAATTATGAGAATAAGATGTCTCCAGGGCATATGGAATTATTCTATGGAACTGTAGTTCCAAGGAAAGTACTGTATCCTACACCCGTCTTAGCTCTGTGCACGTCTTAGTACTTTACTCACGATCCTCAGGAGTACTTTCTAAGTTCTCATACATTATTAATGGCAGTTTCAAGTTTAAACATTCTATTGTTTGTGCACAGGATAAAACCTATATAAAATAGTACAATAAAATGCTTACTTGCATATGTTACAAATAGTAAAGCTAATGATAAAAGTGATATTATAAACCCGTATTCACAAAACATTTCATATTACCACTAAGAGGACTCCTTAACTGCTGTAAAAAGTCTTAGAAAATATTTTCCTCTTAAAACCTATTCACAGAGCTGCTGAGACCAACTTTTAGTAAGGAATTCTGAGAACTATTACGCTAAGAGAAAGGGCGTGGTTGACCCCGTTGCTATGGATGATCCCATTGCTATGGATGATGCAATGTTCCATGAACAAGCTTACTTACTATGCCTGCAGTGATTGGCCGGTAGGGGATGGGTGTCTGTCAGTGAATTAATCACAGTACTGTAGGATGTTTCATGTGGCCATATTGAAATAAAGATATTGAAATAAAACTGTAACCAAAGTGTCACTGATTAAACATGAAACAAAGAATTATATACTGAGTATTGCAGTATGTTCGGCAAATTGTAAGCCTCTTACCTGTCTGGTAGCATGTGAACAATTAGTGGATATGCATAGGCAGTCTTCAGTAGTTGACTAGAATAACAACCTGCCGCTACATTAACATATTTAGGCTTAAAATGCCTGGTAAAAAGGCCTTTTTATGCCTAAGTACTTTTCTGTAAATCCCCTCCCAATACCTAAGGGTTTCCAGAAATATTTGTCAAAATTTGCCAACACCTACTAAAACCTTAATTTCTTAGGCTCTATAGCAGGTAAAAACATGAAAGAAAATACATTTGAAAGCTTACTTATTATTTGGTTTTCAAGTTGACTGACTTGCCCATAATACTTTTGAGGAACCAAAGTGACAAGTGACCATCACCAATACAGAGTTATAGAAAGAAAAAGAACACAGGGTAACTTTGACTTGTTATATAAAAATGTCAATATAAATTAATGTTAATTTAGTTTGTTGTGTTTTTTGGATGTTGCTTTGGATAAAAGCGTCTGAGAAACCATAGCAGTAAGAACATCATTGCTGTTGTTGTCTTTCAAGTGGAGATGCATGAAAATGCACATAGCAAGTTGGACAGTGAATGACACGTTGTTGTTAATATTGTTATCATGAGCTTTCATTGTCATGGTTTGTATAATTACACTATCAGTAATCATCAGACATCATAATTATTACTGTCATCCATTATGACCTATCATTTTCATTTGTATTTATGTATGTTTTATGTATTATTATCAATCATATGACATCATAATTATCATCATTCATCATAAGCTAGCATTGTCTATTGGATCATATTTATTTTTTGTTGTTACCCATAATCATAAATTATTATCAATCATCATCTTTAGACATTAATGTATTAGTTGAGAACAAAATGGTGTAATATCGGTAATTGGAAACCAAAATCCCAATCACGCCTCTCCACGTGTGCGTTGAAGTCCCCCAGCAGAACTATGGAATCCCCAACTGAGCCCCATGTAGGACTCCATTCAAGGTCTCCAAGAAGGCCGAATACTCTGAACTCTTGTTTAATACATATGCACAAACAACAGTCAGAGTTTTCCACCCCACAACCCGCAGGCGCAGGGAGGCGACCCTCTCGTCCACCGGGGTAAACTCCAACGTATCGCCGCTCAGCTGGGGACTTGTGAGTATCCCCACACCCGCCTGGCACCTCACACCCTGGGCAACTCCGGAGAAGAAAAGAGTCCACGGCCTCAGAACTGCCTCCCTGATCTGAACCCGAGTGGTTGTTCGTTGTTGGACTTCTGTGCTAGTCATGGGTTGTCTATAACGAACACCATGTTCAAACATAGGGATGCTCATAAGTGTACTTGGTACCAAGCACCCTAGGTCAAAGGTCAATGATTGATTTTATAATCGTTTCATCTGATCTGAGGCCGTATGTTCTGGACACTCGGGTGAAGAGAGGGGCGGAGCTCTCAACTGATCACCATCTGGTCTTGATTTGGGTCAGGGGGTGGGGGAAGACTCTGGATAGACCTGGTAAACCCAAACAGGTAGTGCGGGTGAATTGGGAACGTCTGGAGGAGGCCACTGTCTGACAGACTTTCAACTCATGCCTCCGGCGGAGGTTTTCGTGCATCCCTGTGGAGGCTGGGGGCATTGAACCTGAGTGGACAATGTTCAAAACCTCCATTGCTGAAGCTGCGGTAGGGAGCTGTGGTCTTAGGGTCTTGGGTGCCTCAAGGGGCGGTAACCCACGAACACAGTGGTGGACACTGGTGGTCAGGAAGCCGTCCGACTGAAGAAGGAGTGTTTCCGGGATATGTTATATATATATATATAGTTAGGACTCCAGATGCAGTTGCAGGGTACCATAGGACCCGAAGGACTGCAGCCTCTGCCGTGAAAGAGGCAAAGCAGCGGGTGTGGGAGAAGTTTGGAGAAGACATGGAGAAGTACTTTCGGTCGGCACCAAAGTGCTTCTGGAAAACCGTCCGCCACCTCAGAAGGGGGAAGCGGGGAACCATCCAAGCTGTATACAGTAAGGGTGGGACTTTGCTGACCTCAACGGAGGAGGTAATAGGGCGGTGGAAGGAGCACTTTGAGGAACTCCTGAATCCAACTAATACGCACTCTATATTAGAGGCAGAGCTAGAGGATGACGGGGGATTGTCCGATAGTCGAACCTCAGGTTGAAGAGGAACAATGTGGATTCCGTCTTGGTCGTGGAACAACGGATCAGCTCTTTACTCTCGCAAGGATCCTAGAGGGGGCCTGGGATTATGCCCATCCTGTCTACATGTGTTTTGTGGATCTGGAGAAGGCTTATGACCGGGTCCCCTGGGAGATACTGTGGGAGGTGCTGCAGGAGTATGGGGTGAGGGGGTCCCTTCCCCCTCTATAAACTATGCCACGCCCACTTTGTGTTATTTTCACAAACGTTGACGAAGGCGGTGGCCGAAACGCATTCGTTTGTTGACTACTGCACTAAATGATTAAAAATAATTGAAAGGACATTTATCCCTGCTGTGAGTGCTGTTTTTTTGGTTGATTTACAGGTCCCTTCTTAGGGCCATCCAATATCTGTATGACCAAAGTGAGAGCTGTGTCCGGGTTCTCTGCAGTAAGTCGGACTTGTTTCCGGTGAGGGTTGGTCTCCGCCAGGGCTGCGCTTTGTCACCAATTTTTCTCATCTAATCATCGTCTGTGCATTCCATACCAACATGCCTTGCTTATTATTTGTGTTAGCCTTTTGTCCTATTTTACTGTAGATCAGCTAGTCCCACTCATTATACCTCAGACATCTTCTTTGTCCCCCCACTTTCTCTGAGACCCTTACTGGTCTAACTGGTTCAACCAGTTCCCCCAGAGACGTTATTTCTTTATTTGTTACTAAATGCCTAGGCTCACCCCCCCTGTACACTAAACTTACTATAACTTTATCTGTCCATAGGGCCCTGAATATATTTCACACTGCTCAAAAATCCTCTCCACTTATTCATTCTGCCCATGGTTTTAAATGTCCCAATCTTAAAGCAATTTGCCACAACCTTATACTGATTTTACTTTAGATATCGGGAGAAATTGAGCCAAACCCCGGACCGGTAGCCAATATTGCCATCCCTACCCCCCAGGGGCTCTCTTATGCAGACTTCTGTGGTAAAAATCTTGGGTTCATGCATATTAATATCAGAAGCCTACTTCTTAAAATTCACACATTCAGCCAACCCTGATATCCTATCAGTGTCTGAATCCTGGCTCATGAATAACTCTGAAGTATCAATCCCTAACTACAATATTTACTGTCAAGATTGAACTACTAAAGGGGGCGGAGTCACTCTATTGTAGACAAGCACTGCAATGCACTTATCTTATCCAGGTCTGTGCCGAAACAGTTTTAACTTTTGCTTTTAAAAATCCACTTTTCTAGTCCTTCACTGTAGCCACATGTTATAGACCCCCTTCAACTCCCAGTTGTTCCCTAGATACCCTTTGTGAATTGATTGCCCCCCCATTTATCCTCTGAGTTCTTGCTGTTTGGAGACCTAAACTGGGACATGCTCAATGCCTCAATCAATTTATTATCTAAACTTGATGCCCTCAATGTCATCAATGAACCCACCAGATACAACCTAAAATTTGCAAACAAGGGCACCCTCATATATATTGCCCTAAGTAACAGGCCCTCTAAATACACCCCTGGTGTCTTCAGCCAAGACATCAGCGATCACTGCCTCATTGCCTGCATCCGTAATGGGTCTGCAGTTAAAAGACCTCCCCTCATCACTGTTAAATGCTCCCTTAAAACATTTCTGTGAACAGGCCTTTCTATTAGATCTAGCCCAGGTACACTGGAAGGATATAGACCTTATCCCATCAGTAGAGGATGCCTGGTCTTTTTTTGAGGACCTCCCCTCATCACCGCACTCAGCCAACACAAAAACATTCTGTGGCGTACCGCTCTAGCCTCGAATAATCCCAGCGACCTGCAACTCTAAGGAAACCAGGAACCGGTAAACACAAGCGGCTAGAAATGGCAAGGCTAGCTTCTTATAATAATATTATAATATAGATAATATTGTCACCACTGATAAGTCCTTCAACAAGCATTTTGCTATGGCAGGCCATGCTTTCCATGTGGCAACCCCCACCCTACCTAACAGCCCTTCACCCTCTGTAGCATCCAGCCAAAGTTCCCCACGTTTCTACTTTACCCATATCCAGACAGTCTATGTTCTCAGGCAGATGCAAAATCTTGACCCCTTCAAATCTGATGGATTAGACAATCTGGACTCTTCTAAAATTGTCCACGGTAATTATCTCTTCTCCCATCACCAGCCTTTTCAATCTCTCCTTTGACTCATCTGAGATCCCTAAAGATTAGAAAGCTACTGAATTATTTGCATTATTTCAAAGGGGGGGGGGACAGTTTAGACAAACTGCTACAGATCGTTTTCCATCCTGCCCTGCCTCTCAAAGGTCTTTGAAAGCCTTATTAATAAACAAATTGTCACCCATTTCAAATCCCATTCCAGCCTCTCTGACATGCATTCCAGTTTTCCGTCGTGGGTGCACCTCAGCCACACTCAAAGTCCTTAACTATCCTTGCTATCGACCAAGAGCACCACTGGGCAGCAGTCTTCATTGACCTGGCCAAGGCCTTCGACTCTGTTAGTCACAACATCCTCATTGCCAGATTAAAGAGCCTGGGTTTTTCAATGGACTGCCTTGCCTGGTTCACAAATTATTTATCTGATAAATTCCAGTGTGTTAAGTCGGAGGTCCTGCTGTCCAGAACTCTGGCTCACTCTCTGGGGGTGCCCCAGGGTTCAATTATTGGGCCGACTCTATTTTCTGTATATATCAATGATGACGCTCTTGCTGCAGGTGACTCTATGATCCACCTCTATGCAGACGACACCATTCTCTATCCCCCCGGCCCGACGTTGGAAACTGTGTTAAACCTCCAAGAAAGCTTTGATAACATACAACATTCCTTCTGTTGCCTCCAATTATTTTTAAACTCTAACAAAACTAAATGGTTGCTCTTCAGCTGACACTCTGCAGCTCCCTGCCCAACAAGCATCATCACACGTGACGGGTCTGTACTGGAATACATAGAAAACTACAAATACCAGGGGTCTGGTTAGACTCTTCACTCTCCTTCCAGACCCACCTCAACCAGCTCCACTCCAAAATTAAATCCAGGATTGGCTTCCTATTCCGTAATAAAGCCTCCTTCACTCTTCCTGCCAAACATGCCCTTGTGAAAATGACCATCCTCCCTATACTAGACTTTGGTGATGTGAGTTACAAATTGGCATCAAACTCTCCTTTGAAACTTAGATGTTGTGTACCACAGTGCCATCCATTTTGTCACCAGTGCCGCATATAACACCAATTACTGCAACCTCTACAATGTAATCGGATGGCCTTCACTACACACACACACTTGGAGACAAACGGACTGGTTTAGTCTTATTTACAAATATCTCAGAGGCAAAACCTCACCTTACCTAAAATCATCAATCTCCAGAGCAACACCCTCCCTTAATCTGTGTTCAAGCAGGTATATCTCCCTGATTGCCACAAATTGCCTGCACATTCTTCGGCCGCCTCTCCTTACAATTCTCCGCTGCTAATGATTGGAACGAACTGCAAAAATCATTAAAGCTTGAATCCACTGTCCCTTTAACTACCTTCAAAGTTCTACTATCAAATCTATTGATAGACCAATGTACATGCTGACCCCACCCAGTCTTACAACTATCATTGTATGCTTTGCAAACTCCCTTTTCCACAACCTTCATCATTATGCCACCTACTGTAGTGTTATTTTGCACTGCCACTTTATATTACCATATAATATAATCTACCTCTCTCTCAGACTCTATGTCACATTGAGTTACAGTATATTGCCACGCCACTGTACTTACCAAATATCTACCTCCATATGCTGACATTTGTTGCACTGACTGTACTGTACGGTCTAATTGTTTAGTTCTGAAGATTTGCACACTGTGTTCTTGTTTTTATTTATTTCTGTACTTGTTGTCGTGTAATTCATGTGTAACTCTGATTTTTGCACCTTGGCGCTTTTATGTTGGCCAGGTCGCAGTTTTAAATGAGAAACTGTTCTCAACATGCTCACTACAGGGATAAAATAAAAATCCTTGAATATTAATTGACTTGATGTTATACTGTGATGATTGTGTTGCCTTAATGTTTTGGAGCAGTGTATATAAACTCAGCAAAAAAAGAAACATCTTCACACTTTCAAATGCTTTTATTTTTCAGCAAAAGGAATGTGTAAATATTTGTATGAACAGAGCAAAGATTCAACAACTAAGACATGAACTGAACAAGTTCCACAGACACGCGACCAACAGATATGGAATAATGTGTCCGTGAACAAGGGGGGGTCCAAATCAAATGCAAAAGTCAGTATCTGGTGTGGCCACCAGCTGCATTAAGTATTATAGTGCCTCTTCTCATGGACTGCACCAGCTTTGTCAGTTCTTGCTCTGAGATGTTACCCCACCCTTCCAACAAGGCACCTGCAAGATCCCTGAAATTTCTGAAAGTCCCCTAGCCCTCATCCACTGATCCAATAGGTCCTAGATGTTCTCAATGGGATTGAGGCTCATTGCTGGCCATGGTAGAACACTGACATTCCTGTCTTGCAGGAAATCGTGCACAGAATGAGCAGTATGGCTGGTGGTATTGTCATGCTGGAGGGTCATGTCAGGATGAGCCTGCAGGAAAGGTACTGCTTGAGGGATGCGGATGTCTTTCATGTAACACACAGAATTGAGTTTGCCTGCAATGACAACAAGCTCAGACCGATGATGCTGTGACACATTGCCCCAGACCATGACAGACCCCCCGCCTCCGAATCGATCCCGCTCTAGAGTACAGGCTTCGGTTTAATGCTCATTCCTTCGATGTCACACGTGAGTCCGACCATCACCATTGGTGAGACAACCATGACTCGTCAGTGAAGATCACTTTTTGCCAGTCCTGTCTGGTCGAGTAAAGGTTGGTTTGTGCCCATAGACAATGTTGTTACCGGTGGTGTCTGGTGAGGCCTTTGTGCAGGAAGTCTGGGGGAAAGTCAGAGAACCCATAGACTTAGCCCACTATGCCATGTGGACCCCGCTTTTTGGAGTTTGTAGGATGGTCCCTTCTGTGCCTTAATGGCCAATATTGGCCACCATCGGTAAGCGGTCAGTGGAAATTGGTTACATTGTCCCTGTATTATTCATGTATTCAATAAGAACACACATAGACACACACACATAAAAATCTTTGTAAGATTCGGGCAGACAGAACAAATGAATGGAACAATACATAATGCAGCAAATATTTCAAAATCAATATTTTTTATTTTTGGTAAGGGACGGATGAGACGAAAAGAAGACATTACAGATAATGATGACACTCCCCTGATGAAGAGGGAAAGATGGTTATTTGTTGTAACAGGAACACCTCTTTGCTGTAACAGGAAATGTCTCTGATGTTGAAATAGCTGCACTGGCAGGGGTTTAGCTGGAAGAGTGTGGTTAAGAAAGCCATCTGTAGGCATCATCTACTGTTATTACTCATGATTATATTTCCAGTCTAGAGTGGATCAACTTAATTTGCAGTTATTTTAGTGTGACTGATCTTCCTTGTGCACAGGTTGAGATTCTATCTAGATGCAAATTTCTTCCATTTTATTTGAGTTTTATTGATGTAAAGCACTTTGAGCTGCATTCCTTGTATGAAAGGTGCTATATAAATAAAGTTGTTATTATTATTATTATTATAGAAACTAGATACAATAGTGTAGAAGCTAGAATCAGTCACTTTTCCTAATGAGTCGAGTAGAGTGAGAAAGTTGGAGAACTACTTTACTGTTGTAGAACTTCTGTTCTCTAACTGAGATGTGTGTGATTGATCTGCCTTTTGTAAGCTAATATTTGTCTTTGAAGCTCAATGGGGTATTTCCCTCAGCCAATTCTTTTCAAGTTAACTGATGCGAAAAGCCTTCCTCAGTGTGTGTTCAATGAAACCAGTGGGTGTTAGTGGCACTTTTCCCAACTGTATAGGTCTTCAATATGTGTATCCAGCTATATTTTTGAGTGGGTTTCAGATTTTAGGGTGTAGCAGTGAGCAGAAGTGGTTGGGGTGTAGTTGTGATAGAGGAGTATGTGTGGGAAAACATTTCAGACTCAATTTGATGAATCACAGCTAAACATTCCTTCATCCAGTGCCCCTGCCCCTACATCTGTGCCAGTGCATAATGTCATCACCCTTAGACAAGATATATCATCTTGACCATGTCTACATGCCTAAATGCATTTACTTGTTGCCACCGGATTGGCTGATTGGATATTTGCATTAAGGAGCAGTTGAACAGGTGTACATATTGAAGTTGCCTGTGAGTATATAATATGTGCCAGTGCATAATGTCATCACCCTCAGACAAGATATATTATGGTACATATACAGTTACTGGTACATATACACATTAAGTACACCTTGCTAGTACTGGGTTGGACCACTTTGGCATTCAGAACTGTTTTAAAGGACAATTTCAGAGTAAATAAAACATTTTAAATTTAAAAACATTACCCTAGACTTATTAACTCTATATACAGTGCTTTGCTGCATTTTGTTTTTTTAAACAGTCAAGTACAGTTCAATTGCTTCTGTATCGGATTTTACTTGAAATACTACAACGTCCCGAATTCAATGCAAACTTTGCTCCTGCACACTGCGAGTCACTTTAGTGGAGTCAAATTTAGCATAAGGACCTTGGCTACTAGCTAGAAATAATACACCGTAATTTTAAATATTTACTATGAGTCACAATATCATCCCAGAGCTATAAGCCCTACAACACTTCATTAGGTACAGATTTAGCCAGAATCTGCAAAAGATTATTTAAAATTTTCGTTCCTCCAAGTATGTACACAATCACTGATAGTATCATTAGCTTCAATGTAGCTATCTCCACTCCAGATAGGCCCAGGGCTGGCTGGAAGGAAACCCCAGACAACGTACTAGTTAGCCAGTTAGCCACTCAACCATTGCTCTTTCGTTCGTTATTTCCAAACAATTGCACCAAAAAGTATACAACCACCCTGGCTTTAAATATAACAGAGTTAGCAGTATTCTGTAAAGCATTTTTATTCATTTTACATTCTTTCCTTCAAGTATTCATACAATTACAAGGTGCTACATTGGAGCTAATAACAGCTAACCCCAGCCAAGTAGATGGTAAATCAGCTCCTTACCTGTGATAATTTGGTCCTCCATCTGGCCTGGCTGTTTTTTCAAAAACACTTTGGTACATTTGAGAGTCGAACCTCAAATGATCTAACAAACTGATGTAATCATCTTCTTGGGAGGAGATGGTTGAAAGCAAAAACATTTTCTTGTCCCAATGCTGAAGAACATTTCTAAAACTTCTTGGTTCATGTGTGCATCAAATCTTGGACGCTCTAACAAACAGTACGCCTATTCACAGAGTACACAGTTTTACGACCTCCTCCCCTGTAGTTTCATTCAGGGATCAGAGATGTCACTGATGAGTGAACTCAACTTTAGGAGGACAACTTAGGAAGTGCAGAAGGCATTGATAAGGTGTTTTTTACTAGGATGTTGGGGAAACGACCTGGATAACAATTTTGAGGTGTTCGAAGGCTGGAGTTTCCCATTAAATCTTTGTGGCATAAGTACAAGGCGCTGAAAACATTCCGTAGAGATTTTGGTCCGTTGATATTGATATTTGCATCATGCAGTTGCTGCCGATTTGTCGGCTGCACATCCATAATATGAATCTCCTGTTCCACCACATCCCAAAAAATACTTGGATCTAATGTCTGGGTATTGTGTGAGTACAGTGAACTCATTGTCATGTTGAAGATGCTCTTCCGCATACCATGGTTGTAATGAGTGGTTATTTGAATTACTGTAGCCTTTTTGTCAGCTCGAACTAGTCTGGCCATTGTTCTCTGACCTCAACAAGGCATTTTAGTCCAGAGAAATATATTTACTTGCTGGCATGTGATTGGCTGATTGGATATTTGCATTAACAAGCAATTCAACAGGTGTACATATTGAAGTTGCCTGTGAGTATATAATATATAATAAATTAGCCCTATATCACCAGACATACCACCAGCATGTAGAGGGTTTGTTTAGTGATTATTATTTTTCCCCCAACCAACACCTTCCTCTTATTTGACCACACCCAAACCAACCATAAAGTGAAAGAACTCACTTCTTTCTAAAATCAAAAAGCATTTTCTGTTGGCATGATCCAAGCTGCATCAATGTCCCTATGGTGAATTAATTTGTATGTGGCCTGTGTCCATTAGCTCTTGGGTTGTGCATTTAGGATGTAGACCATACATTATCAGTTAGGAGATCTAGAACCAGAAGGTCTAATGAGTTGGTGTCAATTTGTCCATCTGATTCTTCCTTATGCTTGTGATGTCAGATCCACTCTAACATTTAGACTAATGGATTGCTCTAGTGGTTGGCACATTTTCATTGGACTGATTGTGGAACTAGACATGGTGAGTCTCGGCTAAATGAAAGACTATAAACATCACCTTAGTGAATTAAATTCTGTTCTTCCTTTATGTTTCTATGAGAAGATACTGAAGGTTTAGATGGAGATAATAAGAGAGAACAAGAAGGCTATAGGGGTCACATCTTTTTATTACCCAGATAACCAGGAATTAGTCAATTGGAGTGAATTAACAAAGATTACTTCTTAAACATTTACACAAATTTTACTTTGTGTGAGTGCGTAAAGACTTTATCAGTTTTATGACAGGATTTGCCTACTTTAACATCAGTGGATATCGCTAGTCTGTGTGAGGAACAAAGAGACGTTTTTCTAGTAAAGGGCAAATTGTGCGGGGCCTGAATTTACGTATTTTTTTATGAATAGGTTTAAATTGTGTGAGCATTAAACTGATGGAAATATATCTATAAAAAAAGCTACCCTGGAGTGGTTAGAAGGTAATTTGATTGATCAGGTAGTAGTATCATCTGGTTAGAATTTGACAGTCCCCTTGTTTTGTATGTACATTTCAAGGAGATGTTCTTATTCAAAGCAATTTACAGAAACATTTGGGGTTAACAGTCTTGCTCAAGGACAAACAACATTTTTCCTAAACCTTTCAGTTACTAGTAAGAAGTTCTAACCACTAAGCTCTGGCATCACTTTTAATTAACATTTAAATAACTCATGTATGCAGTATTTATGTCAGAAAGGCAATAAAAAATGCAAGGGCAAACCAAACAGATGCAGAGGGAACAGAGCTTTAATGTAACTTAAACCTCTTCAGATGGTTTAAGTTACATTAAATGTGTTTCACCACCATGTGTTTCAGTACACGTGTTTCAACACCACGTGTTTCAGTACACTTGTTTCAACACCACGTGTTTCAGTACACGTGTTTCAACACCACGTGTTTCAGTACACGTGTTTCAACACCACGTGTTTCAGTACACGTGTTTCAACACCACGTGTTTCAGTACACGTGTTTCAACACCACGTGTTTCAGTACACGTGTTTCCCCAACACGTGTTTCAGTACACGTGTTTCCCCAACACGTGTTTCAGTACACGTGTTTCCCCAACACGTGTTTCCCCAACACGTGTTTCCCCAACACGTGTTTCCCCAACACGTGTTTCCCCAACACGTGTTTCCCCAACACGTGTTTCCCCAACACGTGTTTCAGTACACGTGATTCACCAAGTCATTACATGTTTCACCAGCACATATCGCAGTAATGGTTGCAATAAAGATAAGTCATTATCTTTATTGCAACCATTACTGCGATATGTGCTCCCATCAAAGTAGTTTAGCTAGTCTTGTGACTGATTAATGTGTGATTCACCATTGCAGTTCTTTTAAATGCAGGTTGTGGGTGATAAAATATTACAACTGTTGGATATCCTGTCATTCAGATTTCAATTAGTACAAAATATGTTGATCATTACACTATTTAAATTGGATCAATATTACAAAACAGTTGTATTTTATATTACATACGTGTTAAATTCACAATTAAACACTGTCTTCAGTCTTATTTCATGGTAAAAATGTGTATTTTTACAGTAAAATATGGTGAAATACTACAGTAAAATTTAGAATGATATTGTAAATTTAACTGTAAAATCAACAGTACTACTATTCTTTTACCGTAATCATGGAAAGTGTTCAACTGTATTTATCACAGTGAAGTACTGGCAACCACAGCTGGCGTTTTTTTACCGTACAAAACAACAGTATTTTCTTTACAGTGTACAGGTGTTTCATTACAGGTGTTTCATTACAGGTGTTTCATTACAGGTGTTTCATTACAGGTGTTTCATTACAGGTGTTTCAGTACAGGTGTTTCAGTACAGGTGTTTCAGTACAGGTGTTTCAGTACAGGTGTTTCAGTACAGGTGTTTCAGTACAGGTGTTTCAGTACAGGTGTTTCAGTACAGGTGTTTCAGTACATGTGTTTCAGTACATGTGTTTCAGTACATGTGTTTCAGTACATGTGTTCCAGTACATGTGTTCCAGTACATGTGTTCCAGTACGTGTTTCATTACAGTTGTGCTAAAAGTTTTCATAACCCTGGATAATTGGTAATTAGGGATGCTCATATTGACCGTTTAACCGTCAACCGAAACTAAAACGTTTAACCGATTAATACTATCAGTTAAACGGTTAAGAAGTATTTTTAAATTTTTACGTATATATAGCCTATATTAGTTAAATCACGTGGCGCGTTAACACGCGCAACCAGAGCCTGGCGCTTCATTTTGAAAGGTGGGGAGATAAAGGTAATCAGGAGCAAAATATACTGGCTGTCTGTTTTGAATCTGCAACGTGTTCGTCATTTAAAATAACAAGCCTTGAACATTTATGGTGACTGTGATATTAACTTGCTCTTTCATTTTTTCATGTACAGAAACGTATAACGCTATCGTATTGGGAAGCATATATTATTTTATCGGCTATAATTCATCATGCTCCTGATGCATTATAGCCGACAAAATAAGGTTACCTTAAAATAAACAACACAGTGATTGACAACAAGCATTTAATTTTCGGAGAGGACCGTAATGGTAATTTCAATGAAATGGGAGCGCTCGGCAGTTATTGTATTGTTAGTAACATATCGCATAGCAAGCGTTATCAACATTTTGTTTTGTGTTAATGAAATATAGCCCTTATTTGCAATAGGCCTCCTGTAAGCAACAACCTTGTTCCAGATTGTCACCGAGTGTTTTCATTCT
Organism: Umbra pygmaea; assembly: GCA_016801145.1. Lineage (NCBI taxonomy): Eukaryota > Metazoa > Chordata > Actinopteri > Esociformes > Umbridae > Umbra > Umbra pygmaea. Next base: position 706 of record JACXGM010007820.1, on the reverse strand, counting down.
ATAATTTGACAACTTGGTAAACACTGCATCAAGGCTACTTTCCTTTGATTGAAAACAGAAAGTGAAAACGTCTGCGACGAATTTTCTGCGACAATATTTTGGTTGGTGTGGACTTTACGTGTGTGAAAATGAAAGTGAAACCAACAGTGTTGCCAGATGCCAGCCAGGTTTTCCAGCCCAAAACCTCGTCAAAAACCGCGAGAATGCACAAAAAACCGCCCAATTTTTTGTTTCTCATTTAAACACATTGAAATCATTAACAAGCTTTAAAATTACTTTTTTTACTTAGTCTATACGATTTCAGAAACAATAGGGTGAATACAGGTAAAGTGGGACACTTTCTAATAATTTACCTTCTGCATGATTTTTTATTATGATCCAAATGTCTTAGCCCATCCTATGATACTATTTTAAATGGCTTAAGAGCTCTACTATACTATACAGAATAAAAAAGAAAGAAATATTAAACACTGGATGGATGATTCGTCCTCAAACACACATTGACCCCAAACTACATTTTTCCAAGCACTACTGTCAAACTGGGACACCTTTATTGGCAAACTGGGACACTCAACTCAAACACACTCAATTTTTATTTGAGTGTAGGCCTAATGAATACATTATACATTATATTGTTATAATACATTATAACAATATAAACAACAAAAAACAACAATAATAAACATCACTTCTTCTTTGCTTTCCT
>JACXGM010007819.1:15713-30060 GCA_016801145.1 Umbra pygmaea | reverse complement strand
ACTGACCTGGTCATCCTATACACTGACCTGTTTATCCTACACACTGACCTGGTCATCCTATACACTGACCTGTTTATCCTACACACTAACCTGGTCCTCCTATACACTGACCTGGTCATCCTACACAATGACCTGGTCATCCTACACAGTGACCTGTTCATCCTACACACTGACCTGTTTATCCTACACACTGACCTGGTCCTCCTATACACTGACCTGTTCATCCTACACAGTGACCTGGTCATCCTACACAGTGACCTGGACATTCTTCCTACACAGTGACCTGGTCATCCTACAAAGTGACCTGGTCATCCTACACAATGACCTTGTCATTCTTCCTACACAATGAGCTGGTCATCCTACACAATGACCTGGTTATCCTACACAATGACCTTGTCATTCTTCCTACATACTGACCTGGTCATCCTACACAGTGACCTGGACATCCTATACAGTGACCTGTTCATCCTACACACTGACCTGTTCATCCTACACACTGACCTGTTCATCCTACACACTGACCTGGTCATCCTATACAGTGACCTGGTCATTCTTCCTACACAGTGACCTGGTCATCCTACAAAGTGACCTGGTCATCCTACACAATGACCTTGTCATTCTTCCTACACAATGACCTGGACATCCTACACAATGACCTGGTTATCCTACATACTGACCTGGTCATCCTACAAAGTGACCTGGTCATCCTACACAATGACCTTGTCATTCGTCCTACACAGTGCTCTGGTCATCCTACAAAATGACCTGGTCATTCTACACACTGACCTGGTCATCCCACACTTTTAGGAAAAAAGAGAACCCTTTATGGTTCCTAGAAGAACAATTTTTGGTTGGAAGTAGAACCCTTTTGGGTTCTATGAATCCATAAACTTCTCAGTGGAAAGGGTTCAATATGTAACTAAAAAGGATTGTGATGGAAACAAAAAAGTGTTCTAATGGAAACCATAAATGTTTTCTCTATAGGGACAAGTGAAGATCCATTTTTGAGTGCATATTCCTGTGCTCTTGGTATTTGCCTAGCTTTTATTAGTCAGACATAACTGTATTTAAGCTTTCACTTTTTTATCAATGTAATTTCATCATTTTCTCCAGACATCTATTCCCTAGGTGTGCTTGTTTGTTTATGTCCATTGGCTTTGTGTTCAACTCTTGAGAAGTAGATAACAGGTGCTAATCCTTCTGTTCTGAGCGGATACTTAAACATATCTTTTATCATGTTGTGGGTGTCTTTTGATATCTCTAATATATTTTTAAAGAACACGAATCATATTCTAAGTCTGTTATTCATAAATCACTTTATAAAAAAGACATCTTGTGTTCTATTTCATGAAATTAAATTTATTAAAATGTCTATTTAAAAATTAAATTTATTAAAATGTCTACTTAAAACAAAGTATCAACTAATGCCTGTTGTACCTTATAGAGGAAAAGCTTATTGTTGTAAAATAAAATGCATTATTATATCTAATATTGTTGTTTACTGATATGTAATCTGTTGATAAATATATATTTTTCCATTTGCTTTGGATGTCTTATATAATTTATAAGCATTTATTAAAAGAGGTTGAATTGCATTTTTTCAGAATGTAAATGCTTTTCATTTGATCAGATTATATACCAGTCAAAAACAGAGCTTACTGGTCATTAAAGTTGTATTAAAATTCTCATTTTGGATCATTGCTTCTTCTTATTGGTTTACGATCCAACCTAAAGTATATTACACCATAGCGAACACTGTCACTGTATTTTCAGACATAGAGTCTTAGTTACATCTTTAATAATGCTGCTACTCTAATGTGTGCACAATCAGTATTTGCACCATACTGTATCATCATTATTATGTATATGTTCCAACTTCAAGCTGTATAAACTGGAATGCTTATTGGATTTAAGCATATCAGGTGTATTTGTGTAATGAGGGAGGGTGTGGCCTAAGGAGATCAACACCCTATATCAAGGTGTGCATAATTATTAGGCAGCTTCTGTTCCTCAGGCAAAATGAGCCAAAAAGAGATTTAACTGACTTTTGTAAAAAGTATTTCAGAGAAATGCAGCACTCTTGAAATTGCTAAGATATTGGGGCTTGATCACAGAACCATCAAACATTTTGTTGCAAGTAGTCAACAAGGTCACAAGAAACATGTTAGAAAAAAAACGCAAATTAACTGTAAAAGATTGGAGAACACTCAAAAGTGAAGCTACCAGGAACCCATTATCCTCCAGTGCTGTCATACTCCAGAAAATAATAAATGCAACATTGACAAAATGGAATATATTCTAAATGTTAGGTTTGGTATTTATTTCAGAACGTAAAAACCATTATAGACATTGCAACGTTATGACATATTTTACATATTTTACATATTGCACAGAAGGCTTATAAACAAAACCAAAATGATCCATTACAATGAAAATAGAGAGCTCAGTATTTAAGCTGAGTTTTTAATAACTCAAAGTCACAAACAAGTTTCTGTAAAGTTATGATTGACAGTATTTACAGTTGAACCAATCACAGTAATATAATCCCATCAGCACAGGGAAGGCATGGTGATTGACAATTAAACCTTTTACAAAATTATATTCATCAATGATACATCAGGACCTCAGTAGTTGTTTCCCTGTCACTGATTGTAAATACCACTTTAATTAAATACAAACTGTGGTTGGAGTCTCCGGCCTGCAATTAATTACATTCTTTATACTCTACCTTAATTACATTGCTGTTGAGAAGTGGCTGTCTATGTGGGAAGGTTATTAATAATAAAACATATACATACACACTATTGTTTTCATTTAATATAATAAAGTGACTGGCTATAACTTTTAAGAAAACTTACAGAAAATAGAACCCATGAGTAAATGACTGTTTGTTTGCAGTAGTAGAGTTTCTCAGCCTTATCATGTTTCCTTTACCTAACAGTCACTAGAGGCTGAAAATTTATACGGGGTTTATACATCGGTCAGCCATAACATTATAACCTAATATTGTGTAGGTCCCCGTTTTGCCGCCAAAACAGCAGCCCATACGCAACAAACTGCGATGCACTGTGTTCTGAGACATTTCAATCAGAACCAGCATTAACTTTTTCAACTTTAAGGGACAAAATGAAGAAGTAGGAAAAATAGGCAAGCATAAGGATTTGAGCGACTTTGACAAGGGACAAATTGTACCCACTGTGTCAGAGCATCTCCAAACCTGTAATTCTTGTGGGGTGCTCCCCGTCTGCAGTTGTCAGTACCTATCAAAAATCATCCAAGTAAAAAAAAGCGGTGAACCGGCAACAGGGTCGTGGGTGGCCAAGGCTCATTGATGCACATGTGGAGTGAAGGCTGGTCCATGTGGTCCGATTTTCAGACGAGCTACTTTAGCTCAAATTGCTGAAAAAGTTCATGCTGGTTCTGACAGAAATGTGTTAGAACACAGTGGAACGCAGTTTGTTGCGTATGGGGCTGCAGTTTTGGCGGCAAAAGGGGGACCTACACAATATTAGGCAGGTGGTCATAATGCAATGCCTGATTGGTATATATCTAGGGAAAGACAGTTACCTTTATTGGTTTAAACAGTGCAAATAGAATTTGTTTCGATATTTATAAATTTAACGAGAATAAAACAACTAAGAAAATGAGTAAGTACCTTTGTACAGAAATATCCAAAAACATCAAATAGAACATCAGCACATAAATAAATAAAATATAAAACACCCGCACAAAGAACGAGCCACTGCTGTATTGGCATCATCGTCAGGGAACGTTTGAGTCTAAATAATAAAGGAAACAGTGTGGCAGATTGAATATTGGTCATTAAAATTGTACTGTAAATCAGTGCATTCAATACTGCGCATAAAAGTATGAAACACTTTCTGATACAAAAATATTTCTTTATAATGCATAAACTGTGCATTGCAACAAAAGTACATCATGAACTATAGCAGTACAACAACCATTGTGTACATACACTCTCTGTTCGTTTGCAGAAATAAAAAAATAACTTAAAATATCTTGGCACAGACAAACAAGGAAATAAACATGCTTTTTTAAATGTACAGTAAAGCTGGGTGTCTTGCCGGCTTTACATTTTGAATATCCAGTTATGGAAAACATTCTTGTTTCAGCTGCACAATAAAAAGTCTTCAATGATATCAGCACAACACTTTTAAAATGGCCTATGTCCTTTCCAATTTGGGTCGGATCTTCTTGTACAGAGACGCGGGAGACACTTTCTCCTTGACGGTGAAGCACCCTTGCTGTTTCTCATTCTAACGAGTGTTCTAGCTAGCCAGTGTTTACAGTGTAGTCAGCCTGCTGTTTGACCACTAGCTGAGTTTCTGCAGCAGCTTTTCTTCCACTAGTCCAAACTGAACACTCACTGACATCTCAGCAATGAACTGCTCACAGCCCTCCTTGGTCACTTGCTTGCAGTAGCGCAAGTCAATATGACAGATGCTTCCACAGCGCTTGAAGTAGGTCAGCGACTGGTCTGTTACTCGGTTGCACACTGCAGAGGAACAAACAGTACAGTAAAAATATCCTGTAACATCCCACAATTCATCACTACCACTTTATGGACACAAGAGGTGCATATTTGAGTTTCCCAGTAATTTGTTTTCTAGGATGAGTGTTCTAACCAAAACCTCACAACATTTGTGTGATTAATGACAGAAAATGCTGTTAGTGGGTCATGGCTTCCCGCATTAAGCAGCTCTTATGTGGTACTAATAGTGAGATATAATCCTGAAGGCCTCCGCAGTCTGACTAACTAACGATTCTATCACTGTTCTGACCAACTGACTGATCTGACTGACTTCACATTGCTAAATTGCTCTGACTGACTGACTGTTATTTCAGATGGTCAACACTGTTCTGACCAGTTCACTGTTAACTGTCCGTTCTAACTGACTGACGATTCACTGACAGTTCTGAATTATCTTATTGCACGTTCTCATTCCCTGTCCTGTTGTTTCTCTCAACCATCTGCCTATCCATCTCACAATGGTTGATCCACGCTTTACCACCATACCCTTAGATAGGGCTGGGAATTGTAAGGGACCTCACAATACAATATTATCACGATACTTTGGGTGCCGATACGATATGTATTGCGATTCTCAAGATTGTTACGATTCTTAATGGATTCTCAGTCAATACTGCAATTTTTTACTTCTTTTCTGAATTAGACTATGCTGAACAGTTCAATTATGCATCAAAAGACAATAATTTGCCAAAATTTAATTTTAATTTTTTAATTTAACCTTTAGTTAACCTTTTTTTAACCAGGTAAGTTGACTAAGAACAATTTCTTATTTACAGCAACGACCTGGGAGCAATTAGGGTAAAGTGTCTTGCCCCCAAGGACACAACAACATTTGGCTCAGTCGGGAATCGAACTGGCAACCTTCTGACTACAAGTCAGATTATAGCATGGATGCTAATTTCCATCTGTAGTCCCAAACCTAACCAGAGCATACCGGAGGAAACCCACATAGACACGGGGAGAACATGCAAACTCCACACAGAAAGGCCTGGGACGACCTTTCGAACCCAGAACCTTCTTGCTGTGAGGCGAGAGTGCTATCCACAAGGCCAGCATGCCTGTAATCTACCCAAAATGTCCTACTCCTATACACATAGTAAAGAGAAATACATAATAAAAACAAGGGGGTCCGCGTGGCATTGTAGGCTAAGTTGATGCATTGCAGGAGAGTCTACATTATAGTCAGTGGTTCGAGCCTGACTACGGGTTCTCTGACTTTCCCCGGACCTCCTGCTTGAGGCGTCAGAAACTACCGGCCCCAAAAAATATGATGTGTCATTGATCTTTCTACATTTTATATATAGTGATTCAGCAACCAACATGAGCCTCTCGCTGGCTAAGTACAGTTTTATATGTAAAACATATAACACAAAGCCAATTTCAGCATGTTAAGTCTGGAAAAAGTACAGCTCTGGAAAAATTTTGAGACTGCTGCAAAATCATCAGTGTCTCTTGTTTTACTATTGATACAGTGGGCACCATAATTCAGTCGACAGTGTCCAATTTCTGGTTATTTTAGTTCTGTTCTCTAGCGTTTTGTGTTTGAAAGGATACAATTACAATAAGTGCAGACTGTCAGCTTTAATTTGCGTGTATATTCATAAATATCAGATAAACTGTTGAAATCATAGCGTAAAATCCCTCAAACTGCACCATCGGTATAGGAATTAAAAAACAATTTAGTAAACATTGCTAGTTTCCAGTCTGAAAGAGAGATATTCAAAAAAGGAGATGGCAAACCATTTGCATTTGCTTTGTCATGCCGGTGACAAGCGTATTTTACCCACAATGCACTGTGTGGCCAATTGACACCTATATCTAATGAAACCAATGAATGTGAATCTAGTGAGTTGTGCCATCTCCTCATAAGTATCTGTCTAAAAGCCAAGACACACAATGAAAACTGCCTTGAAAAACACTATATTATACTAACGGCACAGTTTGGTGCTTTCCAGAAATGTTAACGAAATATATACTTTGTCATGACGATATAGACGGATTAATTTGTTCTATACAAATATGCCCATATTGCATTTTTTATATATTTGGACTGCTTAGATAACAAAAAATAACACAAAAATTGATTTTATTTATTTGAGAATCGTCTTTAATATCAGCAAAAAGGATATTGCGATATATTGCAGTATAGATTATTTTATCCAATCCCTAATCCTAGAGAGGTTTGACTTCACTCCACTTCACTGACCACCAGAAATAGACAACTAAAGCTGTTGATTCTGCAATGTATGGGGTTAGTATAAGACTTAACAAGGAGATGCATTCATCATTCCACATGGTCTATGGCATAAAACAATAAATGACCATCACAATGAGCCATCAATGACAGTGACCAGATTCTCATCGGTATGTTTTCAACACTCTGAAATGAACAGTACTGCCTGCTAGTAAAGACCTTTAGTTAACCAGGACTGTTAACAGGGACAGTTAACCAGGACAGTTAATGGAGAAAGTGACATGGGCTTAGCCCCTCCTACCTGAGAGGTTGATGTCTGTCAGTGAGTCTCTGGTCGTGGTCCCGGCGGCCGTCAAGATGTTGACCGACTGGTCGGTGACGTGGTTGCAGTAGCTCAGGTCCAGTCGGCTGAGCTGGGGCATGTAGCGAATCAGGAGCCGCAGGGATGTGTCAGTGATGTCCAGCCCGGCCAGACGCAGGTCCACCACATTCCTCAGCTTGCTCCTGTTGTCCAGCTGACCTATGGAGACACACAGCGTCACTTCATTGTTATTTTAAAAGTTTCCGCACTTCTACCAGGACAGAATTAAGAGTGTGCAGTAGTTGGCTTTTAAGACTGAACACAGGAGGGCGCCAGAGAGCAGTGTCTGAACGGTGAGTCCAGATGGTCAGGACGTGGGTCCCACCTGGTCTGTTGTCTGTGGGCGGGGAAAGCAGGTCCCTCATCTGGGCATCTTTCAGCCCCTCCACCCATTGGACATCTAGTGTCCGTAACAGTGGGCAGCTCGAGGTGCAGAGGGCAGACACAGCTACCCAGGAACAGCCGGACAGCAGCAGCATCCGGAGACCTGCAGGGACAACCGGTAGTGGTTAACAGGGCTCCAAAATCAACCACATCTCACAACTGGAGCTGTCCGAATCCAGGCTATAATAATAACACAGCGATAGCTTTGACGAGGCCGGTCCTACGTGTAACACCATCTGCTTTTCTATTTTAAATACTTTAAGGTAAAACATACTTGTGTTTTCCTGTTTTGACACATTAATTAGTCTCCAACATTTTGCTAACCTGAGGGTGTGAAAACAAACAATACAATCACTATGCAAATGTAATTACATTTGGTGCATAATTATGAGAAAAAAATGATAGAAACAAAGCAAATCTTCTAAAAACCCTTAGGACACAATTATTATGGAGCAATGTAGCAAAACGCTGAAACCTCTAGCTCAACCCCCCCCCAACCCCACCCCGAAAATTAAACCCATCATCACCACAAGTCGCATTAAAGTCAGTCCTTATCAACGACCTCAGTGCAGAGGTGACCTGGATAGACTCCAGTGGTTTGTACCCACACCGTGTTTAAAGACGTAACACATTCTGGCTTTGAAGACACCCCCGTACATTTCGGAGCGCTCCGTTCCAACGGCACACAGGGATCTAACAGTGCTGGCTGATGTCTACCTGGGAGTCTGTTGATGAGCCAGCTGAGCTGCTTCTTGGAGATGTTGGTCCAGCTGAGGTCCAGGGCCAGGGGCTGCCTGCGGATGATGCCACTCAGCATGAGGGGGGTGATGGCCTTGCAGCGGTTCAGATCGATCCTGGTCCACAGCCTCTTATCACAGCACCTGGAGAGGCAGGACATCTTTTAGATTTTGACCCTACTCATTTATTCTGAGCGACATGCAGTAAGTACAGGGACATCCCCTTGAGCAACTTAAGGTAAAGTGCCTTGCTCAAGGGCAACAATGAATTCGGGAATCAAACCGGCAACATTCTGATTACAAGTCAGACCCACTAACAACTGAGCGTTCTAAAACCCCAGGAACCAAGTTCACAACAAACTCACATCCACCCCACCGTTTACAACACCGAAGCCCGGCAGCCGCCGGCTCCGTCAACACTCACCATCGGTTCCAGGTCTTGCAGACGCGCATGCAGACACACAGATCTCTGTGGGCCAGGTGGCTGAACACGGCCATCCACACCTCCCGGCGCATCACGTGGGCCTGCCCATCTTCCAAGGGCAGTCTGTCTGGTGGAGGGCTGATAGGGGGCGGCCGGATCACGTGGCGTTCCATTTGAACACACTTGGGCGGCGAGCGGCAGGGAGGGGGGCGCGGGCAGACGGGCGTGATCGAAGGGCTGCGGTTCCACCCCAGGGGCGAGAGCTGGCGAGGCGTCCCGTTCACCTCCTGTCCCCGAGGGTGGAGCCAGTCTCCGAGGTCACTGCTGCAGTTGTTGAGTGGCCGCCTGGGCTTAGGCTCCTCTTCCTCGCTCTCTGGCTCGGCCTTCATTAGCCGGTGGTTCTGATTGGCTACTGTGTCCTCGGTTTTAAGCGATCTTCGGATGTGATTGGATAGGCCATCCTCCGTCTTAATCAGCCGGCGGTTATGGTTTGCAGGGGTGTCCTCGGTTTTTAGTGGTTTGCGGTTCTGATTAGTCGAAGAGTCCTCGGTCTTCAGCGGTCGACGGTTGTTATTGGCTGGACTATCCTCACTCTTCAGCGGTCTTCGGTTCTGATTGGCCAGGCAGTCCTCAGTCTTCTGGATTTCCAGGTTAAGTTCTTTGCTAAGCTCCTTACTCAGCTCTTTGTTGGGGAGACGGCGGCGCTGACGTGCCTTCAACTGGCCCGGTGTTTTCTCCGGCGTATCCCCCCCCTCGCTGCTGGGTCCAGCCAGGGGGGAGCTGCAGCCAGACTGGTCACTCTCTCTGGCTGCAGACGTCCGTAGAAATGGACTGAGCACGGTCTTCACCTTAGCGTCTTTAACGTCATCCGTAACAGCATCTTTCTCCTTCACTTCCTCCCCGTCCTCGTCCTCATTATATTCATCCTCTTCTTCCTCGTCTCTTTTCCCTTTGGCTGATAGCCCATCCTCTTCATCGTCTGGATCATTATGTTCTTCATCCTCATCTACTCGCTCCTGCTTTATGGGTCTTAGCAGTTTGGGAGTCAAGGGGTCATCGGGTTTTGGTGGCTTCTTCTGTGAAGGAACAAGAGAAGATCAATTACAATTCAATTTACTGTCAGAATTCGCCTTTTTTTAAAGATATTTTACATTATGTCAGCATAGTGTTTCATAGGGTTTGGTGTTCTCTAACCTCCCCAGAATCGTTTTTCTGGCGTATACAGACAGAGAGCAGGCTGCGGGTCAAGACGCTAAAATCAAATGACTCTACTGTAAAACAAAAACTTGACAATCTAAACTCTTCTTCAAATCTGTCTTAAGTAAAATCATCTAGAGTGCTCAGTACAGACATTTCGCAATAAACCTAATTAGCCATGGTGTAATCTCTCATCTCGTGTACTTTTGTAAATTGCTACATTGAAGATCTGTGTCTTTATGCTATATAAATTGCTATACCCGGCCTGCTCTCATTGGTTGTGTTCCGTCTTCATGGTCTAAGCACCACTGTCGACCAATCATGATTCTTCCAAATAATCAGTGATGATGACAAAACCAAAATCAGGAACAATGCATTGTTTCTATTTAATACAGTCTATATAATACAGACTCTATATAATACAGACTCTACAGTCATATGCAAAAGTTAAGGCACCCCTGAAAATTTCCATGACTTTCATTTATAAATAATTGGGTGTTTGGATTTCATTTTGATCTATTAAATAACTGAGAGACACAGTAATATATTAGTGAAATGAGGTTAATTGGATTAACAGAAAATGTGCAATATGCACCAAAACGAAATTAGACAGGTGCATAAATAAAATTGCTGATCCAAACACCCAATTATTTATAAATGAAAATCATGGAAATTTTCAGGGGTGCCTAAACTTTTGCATACAACTATATATATATATATATAACTCTATATAATACACTCTGCCCACAGGAGATTGGCCATGGTGAAGATTAAAGGACCACTACATGCTAGAGGCACACTGACAATTAATGTAGTCATGTTTTTTTTACATTGGAAAGTGTCCGTGTTATACCGATGGACTTTGCAGGGGTTGTTACAGATGTCATTGATTCAATGCACCATTGGTTGTCTGTCAGCAAAGTTATTATCAGTCAATAGTCCTATTAGTTTCAAAACGTTATTGGAACGTTAAACGTTAAAAGGAAATACATTGGTTTCTCATCAAGGCATTCATTTTTTTGTGCAATCTATCAGATCATTATGTTGAAATATATGTTTGACATAGAGGATTTCATAAAGAACATACAACATTTGCAGATTATGTTGTTTAAACAGGAATGTGGTATTTACATGCTGCATAGGTACTGTGTTATACAAATATACTGGACAATGGAAAAATTTAACTTGGAGGGGCTAAAAACATTTTTAATTGTCAGTTGGAAAGGACAAGACAGCAACAGTTAACTTAGCTAAATCCACTGGTAACAGCGTTTGTTCGTGTTTTCGATATCATCTAAGGTGCCGACTATGTTGTATAGCAGTAGACAGCCAGTTATAGTCTATGGCCAAGTCAGAGCTGTTTATCAAGGGAGATGATTTGTAGTACATTCTCCTTGTAAATTTGTTCAAGTTTTTCTTTGTAGGCAACTGTGGCAATAATGTCCAGAACAGTTTATTAATGACAAATTGTTGCCTGTAGCACTCAGCTGTATCTATTGGTAACAAGTGTTTGTTAATTTGTGGTACAGAGACACAATGTTGTAAGCTGCAGCTACTGTAGCTACTGTAGCTATGGCCAAACTAGAGCTGTTTGTTGAGGGACATTATTAGCTTGTTTTGGGGGAGTCAGCAAACACTAGCCAGTTGTTGCCACAAAGACAAATGATCCAAAAGTGCACCTGTCTTTCGGCAATCATGTAGTTAATAAAGTGAGGCACACAAACCCCATAGCGTCATGATCAAATGTTCAAGTAAAAAAAGAATGATTGTTTTAAAAAGTTTGTACTTCCTAGATATTGGCCCTTTCAAATTGTTTAGGTTTTGAGGCTCAACATTTTCCCAGAGAACGTAATGGTAGCCAGGGGGGCGGAATCTATGTTTGCTATGAATCCTGGACCTTGCGGTATTTAATGATCAGACCAATACAGAGGAAGAAATTCAAATTTGAATGTTTTCGATTGATCCTTTTTTAACATTTTACATTAAGTAGCTGATTTACAGCAACATTTTCTTTTGAGCTTGTTTGGTACAATACCTTTTTCTTGACAACAGAAGGCTCGTCCTCATCTTTGATGTCGAACAGCTTCCGCTTTTTCCTCAGTGGGTTGTCCTCAGGTCGGGGTCGAGGGTGGAGCAACCCCCCCAGAGACAGCATGGGGGAACGTTTCTTCAGAGGAGGCGAATCTTCTTCCTTCCTCTTGGGGGTGTCGTCACGCTCCGTTTTCCTTTTCACGGAGGTCACAGTTGCTGTGGTCATGGCCGGGGATGCTGGCATGCTGGTCTGGTCTGGTTCTTCCTTGATGTCGCGGTTCAACCGCGAATCCTTCAGTAGCGATCCAGGAAGGTTAGACGCGTACTTGAACCCCGGTCCTCTTTTTTGCTTGACGGCCAAAAGGTGAGAAACAAGGGAAGAGAACTTTATACCTTTTGCCTATTTCTTCCCGGACACCAGTAACAAATAGAGTGGTATCTGTATAATGGAACAATCTATTTCCACACCCACGTAGATGCTTACTTTCCCGGTCTTCCCAGCATGGTTGCATTTTGGACATTCCCAGCAGTTCGGCAACTCGTCATTGACAACTCCACCGGAATCTTTCACCTGAACAACACAGCACAAAATGTGCAACTGTAAAAGTACATGTCAAGCTAATGTACAACAACAAAGGCACTGATCAGTTGGAAGTGTCACATAAAACCTCCTCAAGGGAATGAGGGCGGGACCATTGACAAACACCCTCTGGTAACCAAACAATCACACAGGGATATATGAAGCCATCAAACCTTGAGGCAGAGGGGGTGGACTATCTCGTTGCAGATGGAACACTCCATGAGCATCAGGTTAAACTTGTCTTCCTCCTCCTCCATGGTGTCCTCCTTCCCCGCCTCTCCGCAAACCAGACACACAGCAGTGTGAGGCAGCACAGGCTGGAAAAAACAGGCACATTACAATCTGTAGTCGGCAGCTGAAATGTCCATTCACACGCACGAAGAATTCCCTCTGCAGGTCAGTTTTAGTTGAACCATTTACATATTCAATCGCATTAGAAGTGCAGAGTTTTGTGTTCTTACCGCGATACATTGTCTCATGATGCACGACTGCTTCATGCGGCCCGGTCCTCCGAACTTCTTCATGTCTTTACAGAAATGGCACTCGCCGCACTCTGTCCTCAGGCACGCCTCGCATTTTCGACAGCGTGTCCTCCTTCTCCGGGCGCCTGATGTGCTCCGGCTGGCCGACAGCTTGACCCCTGCCACCGGCGACGAGGCGGCCATTTTGGGTTTGGGCCGATTCGGCGGCCGCTGCTGCTGAAAGGACGCATAGAGGGAGAGGGTAAAAAAAATACATGTAAAAGCAGAGCCTTCATGGTGACCGTAACACTCAGTACCCTTGTCTGACCATCTACATCCCCTTTCTATGGAAAACAGTCCCCAGGAAGAAGCCGCCAACATCCGACCACATTCAAATTAGAACATTACATTTTTCGAAATAATCTGTGCTCGAAACACCTTCAAAAGCATGGTTTCAATGGGCTTCTGTTTCCCTAGCAACACCGTATGCCAAATCATGAAACACTTGAACAGCGTTACGCAACAGGGAGAGTGAAGTTGAAATGTGCTATAAAATCCAGCTGAAGGCACTGGGGGTGTGGAGGGAGGGGAGACGCTTTGATGTAGACTCCTTTTCATTATTGAGGCTATTTCCTCCTGACAGAATGGTCATACCCTCTGTTATTGCTGGCCCTGAGTCGACACTCACACAATACTGTGCCACCCATAAAACACACACATAGAAACACACACCCATGGACACAATCTCGACTAAAATGTACTGTACGCAAACAATGCGGAGACACAGAGGCTATGCATGGCCACTAGAAGACGGGACCCAGGGGATGTTAGTTACTCAGGGTACAGTTGCACAATGTTTATGGGCATGCGCTACAGTCACTTTAAAAGGATTGTATGTTGAATGTTGTTATAGTGTGAAATAGAATGCCAGGTATCCAACAGGCATGTTTTCACAGCAACCCATGACATCAGTATCTCATTCCAACCCTCCCATATGCCACGTATTGACGAAATTCAGGTGAAGGCTGACTAGCAGTCTAGATCTACACCGTCGACAGTTTATATGTCCTTAAAGAAATGTTTATGGTTTTAAATATGGATCATCTGACAAGACTTGACCATAGACTATTACTGGCTGTCTACCGCTATTCAACATTGTGTTAGTCGGCACCTCAGAGAAAAACCAATAACAATTTTGAAATGAATCATTGGAATGCCTCAGGAACATGTAGTAAGCAGTGCACACCAGGAACATGTACTAAGCAGTGCACACCAGGAACATGTACTAAGCAGTGCACACCAGGAACATGTACTAAGCAGTGCACACCAGGAACATGTACTAAGCAGTGCACACCAGGAACATGTACTAAGCAGTGCACACCAGGAACATGTACTAAGCAGTGCACACCAGGAACATGTACTAAGC
>JACXGM010007819.1:0-15613 GCA_016801145.1 Umbra pygmaea | reverse complement strand
GGCTTCCAAATCTGGACTGAGCCAGGGGGACAGGTTCTGCAAGATGAGTAGCGCAACCCTTTTTTGTCAATATTTACATGGTGTAAGTCGGTGCTATGAATTCAATGGAACGTTTATGTCATTGCATCACTCTCCAAGTAGTGAAACAGGCAGAAAGAGATAAGATATATCAGATCTCACACCAGCACTGTCATATACTGATTTTAATAGGAACATCAGCAGTGCATGTTTCTAGGATTTGCATAACATCAAAGTAGAACTCTGTGCTATTTCTGTGGAATGCAGTCAGGAGTCAGACTAGAGGGAAGAGCACTGTTCCCATGGTACTCAGAACAAAAACTATGAATGATCGGATCAATGCTAAAATGCTGCCCGACAAGTAATCAGAGGAACAGACTGGATTATTTTGAATATTGGGAGCATCTGTAATCTGTTTTGTAATCCAAGGGTCTATTTTGGGACTGGGACATTGTATGACAATAGAAACACTAAATGGGATTTCCACTTTGAAATGTATGGCGAAATAAAAAGTATCAATTTTTAACATAAACAAACAATACAACTGCAAACACTGCTTTGTCCGCTAAATATATAACCGGTTTAATAGAAGAGTGCAGATGAGATTGTGGGGTAATATATCTGTATACCAGGGCTATCAGCTGTTCTATAACCCTGGCCTACTTAAAAAGTAATATGTTGTCATAAACTTGGTATACAGTCTCTTATAAACTAGGTTGTTTGAATCCTGATTGGCTGATAGCCATGGAATATGAGAAGGTATCCCACTATTGTGACACCACATACATTTTTACTGCTTTCATGTTGATTGCAACCAATTTATAACAGGCTTCTGAAGGGTCCAAACCACCCGGTTTATAACATGGAATAGGATGCAGTGGTAAGTAGCTACGTAGCCTACCTCAACCAGCACAGGCCAGATATCTGAGGATGGGAGGAAACTGTGGGGATTCCAGCATTAATGTCACGCCTGTTCCGTTACCCTGCCTGCTCCGGCATTCAGCTTCGCCGGCCTACACATCTGGAGCTCCCAGCATACCACCATTTCCACCTGTTCTAGCTATGGCTCCCCTGATGTCAACAATGTCCCGTCCAGTCATTATAACAAACTTCTCCCTCAGAGGATTAACGGGACTTCTTTCAGATGTGAGGATTTCACTGCTGTGTTCCGGGCAGTATTTGATCACCCCTCACCCCTGAAGGCAGAGGGAGTTGAATGCCTACACCTCCGGCAAGGTACAAAGACTGCCACGGACAACACCCTTTTTTTTATGGCAGGCAAAGCCAGTGGCTGGAACGAGCCTGCTCTGATATCCTAGCACTGTGTGCACAATTATTAGGCAAGTCAGTATTTTGACCATATCATCATTATTATGCATGTTATACAATGGAATGCTTTTTGGATTTAA
Organism: Umbra pygmaea; assembly: GCA_016801145.1. Taxonomy (NCBI): domain Eukaryota; kingdom Metazoa; phylum Chordata; class Actinopteri; order Esociformes; family Umbridae; genus Umbra; species Umbra pygmaea. The sequence goes on along the minus strand of JACXGM010007819.1, from coordinate 14,186 downwards.
GCATATCAGGTGATGTGTTTTTGTGTAATGAGGGAGGGTGTAGCCTAAGGAGATCAACACTCTATATCAAAGTGTGGATAACTATTAGGCAGCTTCTGTTCCTCAGGCAAAATGAGACAAAAAAGAGATTTAACTGACTCTGAAAAGTTTTTAAAGTCTTTCAGAGGGTTGCAGCAGTCTGTATTTCTAAGCTATTGGGGCGTGATCACGGAACCATCATAGTTTTGTTGCAAGTAGTCAACAGGGTCGCAAAAAAAAAACGTTTTGAGACAAAAAGACGCAAATTAACTGCCAAAGATTTGACAAAACTCAAATGTGAAGCTACCAGGAACCTATTATCCTCCAGTGCTGTCATATTAAAGAACTGCAAGGTGTTCAGTGCTCAGAGACATGGCCAAGTTAAGGAAGGCTAAAACTCAATCACCACTGAACAAGACACAAGTTGAAATGTCAAGATTTTTCAAAGGTTTTATGGACTGATGAGATTGAGAGGGATTCTTGATGGACCAGATGGATGGACCCGTGGCTGGATCAGTAACGGACACAGAGCTCCACTTCGACTCAGACGCCAGCAAGGTGGAGGTGGGGTACTGGTATGGGCTGGTATTATTAAAGATGAGCTAGTTGGAAATTTCGGGTTGAAGATGGATTCAAACTCAACTCCCAAACCTACTGCCAGTTCTAAGAAGACACTTTCTTCAAGCAGTGGTAAAGGAAAATGTCTGCATCTTTCAAGAAGACCATGATTTTCATGCAGCACAATGTCCCATCGCATGCATTGAAGTACTCCACTGCGTGGCTAGACAGTAAAGACCTTAAAGATGAAAGAATAATGACATGGCCCCCTTCCTAACCTGACCTAACCCCTATTGAGAACTTGTGGTCCCTTCTTAAATGGTTGATTTACGGTGAAGGAAAACAGTGCACCTCTCTGAACAGTGTCTGGGAGGCTGTGGTTGCTGCTGCACAAAAAGTTGATTGTCAACAGATCAAGAAACTGAGAGACACCATGAATGGAAAACTTGTGACTGTTATTGAAAAGAAGGGTGGCTACACTGGTCACAGATTTGTTTTGAAATGTCAGAAAGTTTTGTTTATTTTTTCTCACTTTTCTTCCAAGTGAGATGGAAAACCTTTCCTTTTTCAATTAGTTGCATTCTTATTCTGCACACTAATAGCCCAACAATTGTGCACTCAGATATTCTCCAAAGAAAGCCAAAACCTCACTTTTACTTTCATAAATATTCAGGTTTGAGGTTTATTTACCTTTTAGATTGACAGAGAGCACTCTACTTATTCAATAATAAAATGAATCCTCAAGAATACAACTTGCCTAATAATTGTGCACACAGTGTATATCGTAGTGGACTGGGAGAGGAGATCCAGACACAGCTGGATAGAGAAGACTATACCTTTTTTAGAACTAGCTACTACCTCTTTGCCGAGAAATGTCTCATCAGTCTGACGTATTCTCCCTTGGTTATCGGATTAACAACTCTGTGGGGAGATGGAGCAACAGAAGGTCATTGCAGTTGGGTCATGACCAGTCCACAACTCTCCTAACAGTTTCTGTTCTCCAACTAAAGATCCTTTCACAACTGCCCCATTCTGAAACACCCTAACCATGACCCCAGCCTTTTGTAGTGGAAGTGGACGTATCAAAGTTTGGCCTCAGACAATGTAATCCACCCTGTGGATCTGTACCGAATCTGCTTTATATTCTGAGAAGTTGTATCCCGCAGAGAAGAACTATGACATGGGAAACAATAATCTCCTGGCCGTGAAGAAATGTGAAGACACTGGAGACACAGAGCAGCCAAGAGGTTGAATGCACAATAAGTCAGGTGGCTCAGGATGACTTCAACTTCTTCGCAGTTTGTAGTCCTGTCGAGAATTAACTAGGTAACTTACTGTTTACGAATGCCCCCCAACTAAAGAGTCTGACTTTTTTTCATGTTTCCCTCCTCAGGCCGTTGGTAGCTGCTACACTGGCCAAAGTTCCACACCCTATGAGACTCCCAACCTTTCGCGACTTGGCTCCATTACATGAGGGATTGGCCTTGAGGAGAGGTGCTGGGTTCCTACACATGCCATTCTACACCACAGTCTCATCCGTAATTTCCATCAGCTCCATCCTGACCAGCCCGCACCTTTCTCTAGGGGTCTTTGTCCAGGCCGGCAACACCAGCTGCTGGCGTTCTGCTTCACCACTCTACTAGCTGCCACCGCACCAGAGGTGTCATGCCCATTGAAACTAAAGTGTATTTTTTTTTATATCTGTATTTGTGGGCACATGTCTGTGTGTGTTGTGCAAACTGTGCCCCCCTTAAAATAGGTGCATGACGCTTCTGCACCGCACCAATGTACTTCATTCTCCAATCCTGAAATAACATTCTCCAGTCTCGTCATAACTCACACTGGACCAATTCCCCACATCAGTACATGTATTTAACTCTCTCTGTTTTCACCTAGAGTGGGCTCCAAAATTACTGGCACCCCTGACTGCCAATGCACAAACAATACTTTAAAAACATAAACAATATAGTTATGGAGATAAACTCAAACTTCCCTCAATCTTGGCCAGTGCCCCTGGATGTCTGGAATTAAAACAGCCCCAAAACATAACTGACCCACCACCATACAGTATTTCTCCATGGGTATGAGGTGCCTCTCCTTGTATGCATCTCTCAAACATGCTGATGCTGTATCTGACAAAAACTTTACATTTTGGTCTCGTCTGACCAGAGCACCTTCTTCCAGGCATAATTTAAATGACGTTTGGCAAACGTCTAGCATTTGTGTCTTGGCGTCAGAAAGGGCTTTCATCTGGCAACTCTTTTAAAGAGGCCATGGTTGTAAAGGTGACATCTGAAGGTGCTTTTTGAAACCTGGTGACCCCAAGATGCCACCAAGGCCTGCAATTCTGTCACAGTGATTCTTGGGGATTTTGTTGCTTCTCTCATCATCCCCCTCCCTATCCTGGGTGGCAAAAGGCATTTGCGTCCTCTACCCATGAGGTTTTCAACTGCTCCATATCTTTTAAATTTTTTTGTAATTACCCTGACAGTACTCAGTGGTATATTCAATCGTTTGTGGATCTTCTTGTAGCCATTAACAGTTTTATGAAGGTCTACGACCATCTGTCCCTTTTGAACTGCCAGTTCTTTCTTAATGGTGTTTATTTTCTTTCTTCATGGTGTTGGTTGATAAGGGATATTGCATGTGTTACCTAATTTATACACCCTAATGGAACAGGAAGTAATGTAATGGCTCAATATAATTCCTTAAGACTTAGATTAACTTAAATAAGTGGAATTTAAATCCTGTCTTAATTTTGGTAGATGTTAATTACAATAACATTTAAAGGTGCCATTGATTGTGAAACCTTGATTTGGAGGACACAGATTTTTAATCAATAAATAATTTTTAGTGCTGTCAGTTAAACGCATTATTAACGGCGTTAACGCAAACCCATTTTAAAGGCGTCAATTTTTTTATCGCGAGATTAATGCAAATCCAGGTCACAACAATTGGCCTAGCAAACCTTTTAGTTTTTTTCACATGCTGTTGCAACAACTTGTAAAGTTAGAAAAACTACAACACCACACTGAAACTAGCTGGAGCGGAAACAAAACAACAGGCACGCCGAACACACTTGTTTGGGCTTGTGTTGCGAGCTGGCCAAAGAGTAGTAGGCTACGTTACGTTTTGAGTGGATGGCGAGCGCGAGACGCCGAAATGGATGCCAATAAAATTCGGAATGTAAAGTTTACTTTAAAAAAGTTGCCAAATGGTTCCATTGACAAGACCAAAGTGATCTGTGTGTTTGGTCGTTGCAATCATTGTAGCATTTCCAGTCTGAAATATCACTTGATGGCAAAGCACACAGCTGATGCGAATTCTCCGCCCCCTCGTCAAAGCCAGGCGACAATGGATGACTTCAGACAGTATGCCAATGTTGTTTTCAATAAAAAAACACTTACACAAAGCACTTTTCCATGTAGATAAGAGCATTAAAATGAGAAAAAAAATTATGGGTCAAAAAGAAATCAAGATTTAGAACAGACAAAAATGTGCGATTAATTGCGAGTTAACTATGACATTAATGCGATTAATCGCAATTAAATATTTTAATCGTTTGACAGCACTTATTATTTTTGTTTGTTCCATTGACACATTAATAAAGTATTTCTCACGTTGGTATTTTGAGATTCTCTATAACTGTACTGTTTATATTCTTTACAGTATTGTTTGTGCATTGCCAGTCAGGGGTGCCAGTAATTTTGGAGCCCACTGTATCGTTTGTCAAATATTGATATTGTTTGTTGCCAGTTAAGCCTTGTGCTTTATTTAGAATGGTATGTCTTTGTCAGTCTCCAGTCTTAAAAAGTGTATTAGTATGTGCGCTTTACACCATTAGTATATTTTTCCAGTCCTGTGTTTTCATTCATTAAATATTTCATTGGACTTCTCAACTACCTCTTACAATAACTGTAATGTCTTAAAGAATGAACCATCAAAACATTTGATGTTGGTGTCTTTATTACGACATGAGGCAGGAATATCTTGTAGATGTTAAACTAAGATTTACTGTTAGGCTAGTGTTACATACAGATGTGGCTGAAGGTATTTGTTCTATTTCACTTAAAATAGAATAATAAAAAAATAAATCATTCTCTGAACTAGAAAGTAGAAATTGCCAAAGGTTTTTCGTATACACCATTCTTTATTTCACAATCAATGTGAAATAAACTTTGCTTTTGATTTATGTCATAACTTAACTTTAAACAGTAAAACAAAGGAAAATGGCAGGGACAACAATATTGGGACTCTTAATCTAATATTTTGTTGTAAGTCTTGGAGACAATACCTGCAATCAAATACTGTCTGTAGTTCTGAATGAGATGTCTACACTTCTCGATTGGTAGTTTGGCCCACTCTTCTGGAGCAAACTGCTCAAGTTTGATGGATGCCTTTCCCCAACTGTGAGTTTTCAGATCTTTTTACAGGTATTATATAAGATTTAAATCAGGACTCATAGATGGCTTCTTCAGAAAAAGTACGATGTATTCACATCCCAGACGTCCCAAGTCTCCCGGATGTCCCGGAAGTCTCCCGCATTTTAAGATGCCCACATATGATATACAATATCCCGGACATCTATTTTTTGTTTGAGCGAGAGAAGCAATGTCTGGGATATTGTATATAATTTGCGGGTGTCAGAAAGCTGCGATTACAATGCAGGAGACTCTCAGTACATCCAGGAGACTTGGGATGTCTGTCATCCATTCTTGGATGCTTTTCGAGGTATGTTTTGGGTCATTATCCTGCTTGAGGACTCATGACCTGTGACTGACACATAGCTTTCTGACACTGAGCTGTACAATAAGCTCCAAAATGCCTTGACAGTCTTCTGTTTTCACTGTGCCCTGAAAAGACTCAAAGGACCAAGTGCCAGAGGCAGCAAAGCAACCCAAAACATCACTAAGCCTGCTCTGTATGTCTCAGTAGGGATGGTGCTTGTCTTTGAAATGTTTATTTTTTTCCCTATAAATATGGAGTTGTGGTGATTTACCCCAGAAGGACTGTGGCTTATTCACATGCAATTAGGCAAACTCTAGTCAGGCTTTTTTGTGTTTCCTCTCTTAGAAATTGGGTCTTCCTTGGTCTTCTACCATGGAGACCATTTAAATTTTTTTCCTCTTGCAATCAAGTCTAGGGATGTAGGTTACCGTCGCATGGGGCTTAAAAGTCTTACTAATATTGGCAAAAGTGCTCACAGGAACATGAAGCTTTTCAGAGATGGTCTTGTAGCCTTTACATTGAACATGTTAGGCAATTCCCTTATTTCTAAGTTCCTCAGGCTCTGGTTTTCCATCTTTTTTTCAAGTGTCTCAAGTCAAATGTATTTATAAAGCACATTTAAAAACAGCAGGTGCTGACCAGAGTGTGATACACACTCTGACACAAAACAGCAGTGTGAGTACTGTCTCCATTTAAACTGGCTGAATGTGTGATTAATGTGATTGAAGACACATGTAACAAGTGGGGGTGGAAGGATTAATTTGAGGCAAGAACAAAGTTTCAAAATAAAGATTTAATATACTCACCCAACACTGAAAATAATCAAAATGGCTTCGGGCAAAACAATCTCTCAGCTGCACAAACCACACACGTAATTAAAAATGAGCGACAGGGAAACAAGCAAACACAGGAACTTAATATACTTGTTAATGAATGAAATTATTCCAGCTGTGGATAGTTGCGACAGAGAAAAGATGATCTATTGGATGATGACGTTGTAACAGAATTAACAGTCTGGGTGAAAACAAAAACATGAATTGGATCAGTCATGCAGGGCACTGATTAAACCTTCTGCCATTGCTAGAACCTTGACAAAAATCCTGTGATACTAATTAAAAGAGAATGGTCTGTTTGAGGTATCACTACAATAAAATTATTTAATGTAACTTCTAAAGGGTATAAATAATAATGTCCAGAAAATTTTATAACATTTTTTTAGAATAAGCAAGAATTCAGTTCTGTTCACAGATTTCTTTGTTTTGAGCCACTGCAAAACAAAGACATGCAAAAATGTATAAAAAAATATTCATTTTAACACTTTTCAGGGCAAATGGTGGCATTATTTTACTAAAATGCAAGGGTACCAATATGATGCATTTACCTCAGTTATATATATACAGTCATATGCAAAGTTTAGGCCCCCCTGACAATTTCCATGATTTTTATTTATAAATAATTGGGTGTTTGGATCAGCAATTTCATTTTCATCTATCAAATTACTGAAGAACACAGTAATATTTCAGTAGTGAAATAGGGTTCATTGGATTAATAGAAAATGTGCAATATGCTTCAAACTGAAATTAGACAGGTGCATACATTTGGGCACCCTTGTCATTTTCTTGATTTGAATACCTGTAACTACCTAGCACTGATTAACTGGAACACACAATTGGTTTGGTCAGCTCATTAAGCCTTGAACTTCATAGACAGGTGCATCCAATCATGAGAAAGTGTATTTAAGGTGGGCAATTGCAAGTTGTTGTTCTCTTTGACTCTGAAGAGTGGCAACATGGCAGGTTCAAAACAACTCTCAAATGACCTGAAAACAAAGATTGTTCAACATTATGGTTTAGGGGAAGGCTACAAAAAGCTAACACAGAGATTTAAGCTGTCGGTGTCAACTGTGAGGAACATACTGAGGAAATGAAAGACCACAGGCACAGTTCTTGTTAAGGCCAAGTAAAATATCGGAAAGGTTGAAGGATGGTGAGAATGCTCAAAAACAGTCCACAGACCACCTCCAAAGACCTACAACAACAACTTGCTGCAGATGGTGTCACTGTGCATCGTTCAACTTTTCAGCGCACTTTGCACAAGGAGAAGCTGTAAAGAAGAGTGATGTGGAAAGAGTTTTTTCTGCACACAAGCCACAAACAGAGTCCCTTGAGGTATGCAAACGCACATTTATACAAGCCAGCTTCATTTTGGAAAAGTTGCTGTGGACTGATGAAACAAAGATGGAGTAATTTGGTCATAACAAGGGGCATTTTGCATGGCGGCAAAAGAACACAGCATTCCAAGACAAACACTTGCTAACCAAAGTAAAATTTGGTGGAGTTTCCTTCATGCTGTGGGGCTGTGTTGCCAGTGCCGGTACTGGGAATCTTAGTAAAGTTGAGGGTTGCATGGATTTCACTCAATATCAGCTGATATTTTAGAATAATGTAGAGGAATCAGTCACAAAGTTTAAGTTGCACTGGGGATGGATATTTCACCAAGACAACGGCCCAAAACACTGCTAGAAAATCTACTCTGCCATTTATGCAGAGGAACAAGTACAATGTTCTGGAATGGCCATCCCAGTCCCAAGACCTGAATATCATTGAAAATCTGTGGGGTGATCTAAAGTGGGCTGTCCATGCTCAGCAACCATCAAACCTAACTGAACTGGAGATGTTCTGTAAGGAGGAATGTTCCAAAATACCTTAATCCAGACACTCATAAATACTGATGTGATATTTCTGTTGAGGTGCCCAAGTTAATACACCTGTCTAATTTCATACTGATGCATATTGCACATTTTCTGTTCATTCAATAAACCTAATTTCACTACTGAAATATTACAGTGTCCATCAGTTATTTGATAGATCAAAATGAAATTGCTGATCCAAACACAGAATTATTTATAAATGAAAATCATGGAAATTGTCAGGGGTGCCTAAACTTTTGCATATTACTGTAAATAGAACAGCTGCTTAATGTTCACGTATGAAAGCAAATCAAAATAATGATAGTAAAAATAACTTACAAGCCCACTGCGGTCCTTTTTTCTAATACATTCATGTTGTGCAGCTTTGATATGCCAAAACTCCTGTCACTGTTATTTAACTTCATACTGGTTCATGTATAACAGAATACTTCATAGAACAGCTGGCATGACAACTATTTGCATACATCTACCTGTTATTTAGCTGCAAGAATAACACATACTAATATATTTTAGGTATGTAAGCTGCATATTACTGTGGCTGGAAAAGATAAAAACTGCATGAAAACTTCCTTACACTTCAGGTAAAACACAAAGACAGATGCTCTCCCTCCAACACACTCTTTCCATCTACCTCATTATCACACACCACTCTCTCTTACTCAGCTCTCTCACTCTCTCCCAACACAACACATAGGGCTACTGCTCAGAAATGTACAAAAGTTAGGTACCAAAGTTAAAGAAGAACAACTACAATGCATTCCAAATTATTATGCAGTGTCAGAAACATTAAATATTTAGTGTTTCAATCAAACTCATGGATAGTATTGTGTCACCGGGCTCCTTGGATCATTGAAATCAATCTGCTCCTTGGATCATTGAAATCATTCTGCTCCTTGGATCATTGAAATCAATCTCAGACACCTGTTATAATTATAGTTTGCCAGGTGAGCCCAATTAAAGGAAAACTACTTAAAGAGCAACTTGCAGGTTAAATTGATATCTGAATTAATAGTTAAAGTTTTTGGAAGTAATCTTTTAAAAACACATATGTAAGAATTTCTATGTTACACAAAACATAAAGCAGGATTTTGATCAAAATGTGCCCATAATAAGCCAGGCTCCGCCCGGCTAGCAACGCGTCATATGACGTAGGCAGAGGTAAACACGAGGTGCGCTTTGCTCTCTCATTGCGTTTGTCGATGTAGTTAGAGCAGTGGTGAGAGACAGCGCGAGATATAGAGAAAGTTTTACAGTAGCCGTAATCGTATCAGCTTAGTTTCACTTTCGTTTTCATCCGTAATTTGAGAATGAATTTGACACACTACCTCGTGTTACGTCACTTCCGATCTGTGATTTATAGATGTAGATGTTATTGTTAATTACAATTTTATCTCTAAATATCGTTTTTGGCAGATATATATTTCTCCAATCTAGTTGTTTTTTATTACTGTACACTATTCTATATTGAGGTGTCCAACCTGCAAGTTGCTCTTTAAAGGACAACTCCGGCGCAAAATGAACCTAGGGGTTAGTAACACATTGGTACCAAGTCGACCGTTCTCTGGGATATGTTTCCATGCTAATTGAATGTGCCCAGTTTTATTGCAAACTGACAATTACCTTATAACGCTAGTTGTGAGGGCATGGATGAAGTAAAAATAAATTGCTATTTTATACCACTAACAAGGCTCAAAATAGCACCACACTTCCACGGTAGCACAATGAGGGTTCATTCATTTTGACCAGTCGAACCACAAACGCTGTGCTACGTGAGCTGAACTGTGACTTGGAATCTTTCATGGCAAGAGGTATTGCGGTCATTCATACAGATCAAGGAGCAAGACTTACAGCTGGCAATGCGAACTAAAATCAAACACATTTTGCTTACAGTTCAGCTCACATAGCACAGAGTTTGTGGTTTGATTGGTCAAGTCGGTTTTCCGAAGATGGCGTCTGGCTGTATACGCAAACGGTATTGTCTTTAAAAAATATTTTTTATAAACTGGCTGTACACTTACAAAGTTCTCAATGTTTCGGTTTGTATGTAGGGTCCCTCATTATTCTACCGTGGAAGTGTGGTGCTATTTTGAGTATTGTTAGTGGTATTAAATAGTGATGTATTTTTACTTCATCCATGCCCTCACAACTAGCGTTATAAGGTAATTATCAGTTTGCACTAAAACTGGGCACATTCGATTAGAATTAAAACATATCCCAGAGAATGGTTGACACGTTACAAATTTGTTATTAACCCCTAGGTTCATTTTGCGCCGGAGTTGTCCTTTAAAGAGATTACTGACAGGTTTGACAGCACAGACAGGTTTGTGCAGATAAAGGCATAATGAGGAAGGTTACTGCCAGACAAATTGATTGGATTAAGAGAGCAGCTGCTAAAATGCCATTACAAAGCAGCAAACAGTTATTTAAAACTGCTGGTGCCTCTGGAGTCCCACGAATCTCAAGGTGTATGGGCCTCCAGAGCCTTGCAGTTGTTCATAAACCTACTATTCAGCCGACCCTAACCAAGAAACGGCTGCAGTGGGTCCAGAAATACATAAAGACAAATTTTCAAACAATCTTGTTTACTGATGAGTGCCGTGCAACCCTGGATGGTCCAGATGGAGAGAGTAGTGTATGGTTGATGGATGGCCACCATGTCCCAATAAGGCTGTGACGGCAGCAAGGAGGTGGCCGTGTCATGTTTTGGACCGGAATCATGTGGAGAGAGCTGGTAGGCCCCTTTAAAGCTGCACTGTGTAAGTATTGCTCCCATCTAGTGGTGAAATTGTATATGGCAAGCAACTGAAGCACCTCACATTATTATACCAGCTACGTTAACCTGGATATTTGTTTTTTCTTTCAAAACAATAACGCTTGTTTTTATTCATTGCAATAATCATTGTTAATTCACTACACAGCCCGTGAATTGTAACCAAACGCAATTGTATTGTGTGTAAAGAAACAATAAGAGCATGTGATAGCAAAAATAATAATTTAACATGTTTTATTAATAAAAGTAACAAATATGTTTTACACACAATTTGATTGAATAAATTGTCAGTGTCTCATGTGAAAACACAATTACATTTGAAAAACATTCATTAGAGTCTGTTTTATTCCAACAGAATACTGATTTTAGCAAAACATGAACCTATGCAATGAATAAACAATGATTATTGCAATGAACCACGAGCGCTATTATTTTGAAACTGAAAATCCGAGTTCGTGTTGCCAGGTGAATGTTCTAGCCTACAGCTTGGGCCAGTATCAAACAGCACTGCCATTACATGTCCTCGAGGCATGATCTTACATCTTCATTAGACTGAAATTTCCCGGCAGTCGCAAGTAATCTCCCTCTAGCATTCGTCTTGGTGCCACTAGTGTAAAAGCGCGAAAGACTGAGCTTGAATTTCCATGTATGTCCCTCTTTGGCTAATGTATTTTATTATGTATTTTATTCTGCCACAATTCGAGCTGCACCATTGTATGTATTGTGAATGGAAGATTCTACACTCACGAAAATACTTTGATTAGTTGTTGGAAGTAATTACACAAGAATGAGTACATATTTTTGAAAGAAAAAATGGGTTTTTGCTAAGAATCAACTCAAAGAAATACACAGTGTAGCTTTAAGGTCCCTGAAGGTGTGAAAATGACCTTTGTAAATGATATAGAGTTTCTGACCGACCACTTTCTTTCATGGTACAAAAAGAAGAACCGTGCCTTCCGTAGCAAAATCATCTTCATGCATGACAATGCACTATCTCATGCTGCAAAGAATACCTCTGTGTCATTGGCTGTTATGGGTATAAAAGAAGAGAATCTCAAGGTGTGGCCCCCATCCTCCCCTAAAATCAACCCTATTGAGAACATTTGGAGCATCCTCAAGCAAAAGATCTATGAGGGTGGGAGGCAGTTTGCATCAAAACAGCAGCTCTGAGAGGCTATTCTGACACCCCGCAAAGAAAATAAAGCAGAAACTCTTCATAAACTCACAAGTTCAATGGATGCAAGAATTGTGAAGGTGATATCAAAGAATGGGTCCTGTGTTAACATGTAACTTGCCCTGTTAAGATGTGTTTGATTGAAATAGCTTTTGATTTCAGTAAATATGGCCTTATCCTGCAAATTCAACAAATTACCATTTTCAGTACTTTACAACCTATAAAATGTTTTAAAACTCTGTTGTGCATAATAATTTGGAACAGTGCATTTTGAGTTTTTAATTTTTTTAAAGATACTGTTTTCATTGGGTGGTCTGTTCAATGAAATTCAACTAATACCCTAACAGTTGGTGACTTGAAAGTTATACAGACTGTCATATGCATCAATTATTTAGGAAAATCTGTGTAAAATATAATTTGTATAATAATTTGGAATGCGGTGTAGTTGCTGTTTCTTAACATTTTCAAAAGCTATAAACATTTCATAACAGGTGCAAGCATGTAAATTAGCTTTTTTGATGCTACTAACAAGAAGGTAGTAACATGATTGAGTATCAAACAATACTGGGGTATTGTAAAACATTGGTGGTAAAAGAATTATGACATTTTGGTACTGTTATTATTACCGTAGTAACAGTATAAGATGCAACACAAATGTGATGTTAATTGGACAGTCTTGTAATTCAAAATAGTTGGGTTGACCTTCATGTGGAATCAACAATTATTACTAGCTGGTAATATGTTTGCTGTGTCTGCTCTTTTTATGTGATCTTATGTCTCTCTTCACCATCTGCAGTAGACATATGCTGAGCATTGTTTGGAATATCAAATCACAAAGTACGGAATTGAAAAACATACAGAATGTTACGCATCACAATGCATTTTGTATCAGCACTAAAACATTGTGATAATATAGTATCATAAAGTACCTGCCAATTCCAAGTGCTACATCCGAATTTAGCTAGCAGAACTCTCACGTGGCACAAATTGCTAAGACACTTAATCGTCCTCACACGAACATCACTACTCTGCCCATTATGAGGTTGGCAGCCTCTTCAGATGAGCACTGTACAACAGCAGGCTATTTCTTAGCTCAGCAGTCTGCGGTGGTGCAGGAGCCATAATGTAATCATCTAAATGCGCCACTGTAGAACACAGGAGGAGCTCTTCATTTGCATAGCTCAGTGGTGGAGCACAAACTCACATGATGTGTGATCCTACATAAAACAATAATGCTGGTGAAACCTCAGGAGGACAAGCCAGGCGGCGAGCAATAATGGATGCAAGATTCACTCAGATGCTGCAGCGCCGTGAGCGCACTGACATAGTGAGCTACGGTCAAAAACCTAGTCATTAACTTTTTATCTAATCATATTTGAAGCAAATTCACGACAATGGCAATCAAAAGGGTGTGTAACACATGCCCTGACAAAACCGTTGTCCAAACACTTACGACACGGTGGTAAGTTTTGAAGGGCTCTATAAGCCATGATATTGATACAATCACTCAAGGACAACGGAATTCACAAAGGACTGTACAGTTCTCATTACCGGATGCGTAACATGGCGTTGACATGCTGATATTAACCCTCTGCCGACATGCGCATCCCAACAAAAGCCTTGTGTGAGTGTCAACAACAACAGAAACTGGTATCAATATAACAGTCAGTATGTAGATGGAAGGGTAATGACTATGTGAGTCTATATACAACACCAAATATTTCACACCATGTGGAGTAGGAGTCTATACAAAACACCATACTTTTTACACTATGTGGCGTAGGAGTCTATACACAACACCGAGCCTTCTACACCAAGTGGCGTAGAAGTCTATACACAACACAAAACCTTCTACACCATGTGGCATAGGAGTCTATCCACAACAACAAATCTTCTTCACCATGTGGCATAGGAGTCTATCCACAACAACAAACCTTCTTCACCATGTGGCATAGGAGTCAATACACAACACCAAACCTTCTTCACCATGTGGCATAGGAGTCTATACACAACACCAAACCTTCTTCACCATGTGGCATAGGAGTCTATACACAACACCAAACCTTCTTCACCATGTGGCATAGGAGTCTATACACAACAACAAACCTTCTTCACCATGTGGCATAGGAGTCTATACACACAACAACAACAAACCCTCTTCACCAAGTGGCATAGGAGTCTATACACAACACCAAACCTTCTTCACCATGTGGCATAGGAGTCTATAC
>JACXGM010007818.1:0-29984 GCA_016801145.1 Umbra pygmaea | reverse complement strand
GTCTGGGCTGTGGTTATACGACAGGTAGATTATCACATGGGCAGGGCTGTGGTCATACTAAATGTAGATTATCACATGGTCTGGGCTGTGGTCATACTAAAAGTAGATGATCACATGGTCTGGGCTGTGGTCATACTAAAGGTAAGATTATCACATGGTCTGGGCTGTGGTCATACTAGAAGTAGATTATCACATGGTCTGGGCTGTGGTCATACTAAAGGTAAGATTATCACATGGTCTGGGCTGTTGTCATACTAAAAGTAGATTATCACATGGTCTGGGCTGTGGTCATACTAAAGGTAAGATTATCACATGGTCTGGGCTGCGGTCATACTAAAGGTAGATTATCACATGGTCTGGGCTGTGGTCATACTAAAAGGTAGATTATCACATGGTCTGGGCTGTGGTAATACTAAAGGTAGATTTTCTCATGGTCTGGGCTGGTTATACATAATGCAGGTACTGTAGATTACCACCAGTTTCATGGTTTGCATTGTGGTCATCCTACAGAACTTAACAGGACATATGAAATGTAACAGTTTACCATGATCATAAATCACCAACATCAGCATGGACCCTGTAGCTTGTGTATAAAATGTTAGTAGGATGGAGCAGGTCAGTTTAGGACCTGTTCTTTACCCTCATTGCTACAATACCAATAATACTGTTTGGAATGACGAGACATGAGGAAAGAGAGACACTGTAATATTTTCATTTATTTATTTTAAACATGATTGTATTCATGTATAACAAGGTACAAACTCAGTTCTATGTTGAATGTATGTGAAAGGTAATCTATGAGATGAAAAAGTAATGAAAATACAGTAGCCGATGTCGAAGCTTTAAATGTCAAGTAGTGGACAGAATATAAAAACATTACTACAGTTAGAAACACAAAATATGAACACTATGATTGGAGATTTCTTCACATTATTTATATTGCTATTCCTGTTAATGGTTGATTATTCAATGCCTGATTATCCACCAAAAGAAATTCCAGAGAAAAAAAAGTTTGTTAGTCAATCTAAATTAACGTAAAGAGGTCTGTGGCTTAGTTTCAGACAGAATGTGACTAAACACTATCTGCAGCCGAGTGGTCCATCCAACTCCTTTCAAACACGATAACAATGCAACATGAGATGAGAAGGCCTACAACTTTCCAGCAAATGGTCTTTGATGAAGTGACGTGAGGAGGGACATTCTACCCTTTAGCAAGGCAACTTAATAATGAGTCCTTATATTAAGTATCGCTAAAACAACATCAAAGCAAGTCTCCGCAAGACTAAGAATATGATTAACGCCTGGTCGAGTGATTCACTGCAAACTCAACTTCAGATACACAGAATTAAGAAGAGGGTAGAAAAAAGATGATCTGTGGTTATGCCTCGCATTAGCTTTGAATTCTGTTCTCTTCAGAATATGACAGTCCATGATATTTTTTTATTGTATTGCAAGTCATTCACTTGTAATCCAAAAGCCTCTTAGGGTAACCAGGGTCACCCATGTTTTAATACCTTACCACGTTTAGTTTGTAAAGAACACATTTCAAGGAATACTGAGGAAATATCCCCAAAAATAACATCACAGAAATAAAAATCGTACCATTTGTAATTAAAGTGAGAGTAAGAATGACAACAATATAAAAACAAATTGCCATAACACAAGTGTTTCCTACAATGAGAATATGTTGGTCAATTTACTAGTCTAAGATACATTGGTCCCATGTGCAGTATATTCCAGGAAGCCAGACAGTATCCAATATCTAATAACTTCACTGGTTAAAAAAAAATACTGACAGATGACACAATGATACATCTTTATACATTTCATCCAATATGGCTTTAAAAAGCATGAGAATACATGCTACAGTATAAGTCAAAATCTTCATTATTCTGTCAGGCTAACAATCAGAAACAATCTTACAAGAATAAAATGATTCATATTTAGACTGAACTGCTGACGGTAGTTCTAAATCCAAATCTACTTTGATCTGATAAGGCAATGGCAGTATCTTCTAATACTTGAAAACCCTTGTCCTTTAACTACTTGTTAACCCTATAGACATCAGTCTTGCCCACACTCTTGTTTATACAGGTAGATTTCTGCAGATAATGACAGAATTTGAATCTCTCCTACCCAGATAAATGGTGAGGGAAGACTTGGTTAGAAAGTCTGTTTTGGAAGGTAGAGACTTCAATGATTTTCTCAGCATCTTCACTCATATTTCCCTGAATCAGGTATTGGAGCCAATTGCACTATTATTTTTTGATTGTAGGAGGTTAGCAGAAAGTATACATTATCTTGCTCCCTTTGTCCAGTTGTCAGTAACTTAAGCAAACAATGACAAACATACTTGAATGTGTCCTAAAATTCTGTAAATGTTTTCCAAAATTTTTTATCAGAAAATGTAAATGCTTTTCTACTCGAATAGCTTTCTGATAGTTAAAACATTTCCTTGAATGATTTAGCATGCAACAGTAAATAATGACTACATCTACGACTGTTCTGATGTATCATATCATCACAAATGGGTTTGTATATAGTAGTCCTCTAAGTGTTAATATTAACACTATACCAAACACCCAAAGTTATTACAGTGTAATACAATAGTGACTAAAAATGCTAAAATCTGCTATTTATCAATGTAATAACCAAAAAATAATAATAAAGCATATGATTTAGTGTCAGATATTTACATTTTGGTGGAGAAAAAAAGACAACTTTCAGGTAAAGCTTTCAGTCAGAGACTACTGCCTAATAGCAATATCAGCGGTAATACTTTTTAAAGCACTGATTAACATATAGTATATCAAAAAACAACATAAAACACACAACGGTAAAATAATCTTCATACATTGCCCTGCCTAAGTACAGTGAAGCCTTCCTTATTTTGACAATTTACCATTTATCCCCGCCCAAGATATCTACCCTCCCAATTTGTTGTGTCTAATTCCCCTTCCCCTTTAGGTCTCATCATGTCAGCAAACCCTTGCAGGTGTGGGATGGTCAAAGACCAATCACATGCTGCCTTTAAGCACGTGTTACCAGGCCTTTCGATACTTAGCGCGCTGCTCGTTCAACACAGAAGCCTGATGTCGGTACATACTGTGTATGGAAGGTTAACAACACCTTTGCCAACAATAAAACCACAATTGAATTCACAGCACCAGCCTGCCCACAAGGAGCAACATGTCAAGGTAATTTTTTCTATCTTTTCTTAACCTTAAGAAACAAATGCCATTTTGACCACTCTCAATGTCCAAAAATGGGTGATATTTCTCTGAATTTTTATTTTGTTTGTTCAATGAAATATGTTTTTAAAGTCTTAAGGCAATCCTGGGGGTCCAGGTTGCGTAGTAGGCTTAGTCGCTGCATTGCAGGACAGTCTGCGTCATGATAGTCAGTGGTTCGAGCCCGAGTACGGGTTCTATGACTTTCCCTATACCTCCAGCCCGAGGCAGCACATATTGGCAATCCGCTGCCTGGGATTTGGGATAGATAAATTGCGTTATAAATTGCCACATCGCTCTTCAGTGACTCCTTGTGTGCAGATTGGGCACCTTCAAATTAAATCACTGATGTATAGATGGTGAGTGTAATCATCCTTTACATGAGCTGAATAAAGGCTTCCATTTTGGATATGGTTGGTTGAGCCATGTGACCACCCCTCACCATCCCTCATCTGTCCAAGGAGTTGCGGAGCTGCCGACAAGGCAGGGTTAGTGGGAATTAGATGGGGAGGAAAAAAATTATAAATTTAACAGTGACTAAAGATATGGAAAACATCTACTTAATACAAAATGTAGTCAATAGTAGCTTAGCAAATCAACATTTCACAATTACCAACCACCAAATAATGCATACAAAATAGTGTATTTTCAGATTTTTCTTTTTTTACTCTACGTAAAATTTGGGCAGACAGGACAACTGAATGTAAAGTTACAGTGCAGCTAAAGTTAAAGTATAGAAGTTAAAGTATAGATTTTCAGCTTTGAGGGATACTTGAATGTGTACTATTACATTTTTTTATTGAAGGGCACAAAACATCTTTTGAGATAATGAAATACACAGCAATCAAAATGTAAAAAGCAATATGAAACAATTTCAAACACTTTTTAGTAAAGATATGAAACAGCGCAACATTACCTGCAACAACCTGATGTTCGCAACCCATTGACCCTAAAAAGGTATTATTTTCTCTAGGTATTCTATGCCAGGCCTATACCTCTGCAAACTTCAGTTGCTGGTTGTTTTCATATTTGCCTCAAATGAAATTAAGAAAACAGATTTGTTCAGTCTACAGCTTTCTATTTTCTGGCAGTGTGTTTGTGCTCAATTACATGCTATGAGCATGAGCAGCTGAGGTCTTCCATCAAAGTGTTTGCAATTGCCACTCACCAGTGTTTTCCTACTTTTTAATGTTCTTAAAATCTTCCATGACTCTGGTAGACATTTTTTGTTTTCATGTTTACAGTCTCCAATAGCAAAATGCAAAACCCAGAATTGAAACTAGACATTGAAACATCTCTTATGCTTACACAACTGACTGTCCAAAAACTCATGTCAAGCTAATTGTCCCAATACTTTAGGACATAGGGGGACTATATAAACTCAGCAAAACAAGAAATGTCCCTTTAGGACACTGTCTAATCTTCATTGTAGTGTTTAAACAATTAAAGAACATGCAGATGTGGCCAGAGCAACAACACCTGCACAGGATCGGTACACCTAAAGATCAGACCTCGAGAACAGGTACAGGAAGGCAACAACATCTGGTGGAATTATGCACAATCCCTCTATCAGTGCTCAGACTGTCCACAATATGCTGGACTTGTAGGTCTATTATAAGGCAGGTCTGCCACAGACATCACCGGCAAGAATGTCACCTATGGGCACAAACTCACTGTTGCTGGACCAGAAAGGACTGACGAGTCGCTGTTTCGTGATGGTCGGTCTCACGTTAATCGTCAGAAGAATAAGCATTACACTGAGGCCTGTTCTCTGGAGCGGGATTGATTTTGAGTTAGAGGGTCTGTCATAGTCTGGGGGAGTATGTCACAACATCATCAGACTGAGCTTTTCGTCATTACAAGCATCACAACGATGTGCGTTACAGGGAAGACATCATCCTCCCTCGTGTGGTACCCTTCCTGCAGGCTCATCCTGACATGACCCTCCAGCATGACAATGAAACCAGCCATACTGCTTGTTCTGTGTGCGATTTCCTGCAAGACAGGAATGTCAGTGTTCCGCCATGGCCAGCGAAAAAACCTGGATGTCAATTCCATTGAGCACATTTGGGAATTGTTGGATCGGAGGGTGAACACTAGGGCCATTCCCCCCAAACATTCTGGAACTTGCAGGAGCATTTGTGGAAAAGTGGGGTAATATCTCCCAGCAAGAACAGGCTAATCTGGTGCAGTCCACGAGTAGATGCACTGTAGCACTTAATGCAGCTGGTTGGCCACACAACATACTGACGGTTTCTTTAGATTTTTACCCCCCTTTTATTCAGGGACACATTATTCAATTTCTATTAGTCACATGTCTGTGGAACTTGTTTCATTGTCTTAGTTGTTGGTTCTTTTTATGTTCATACAAATATTTTTACATTAAGTTCACTGAAAAATTGAAGCAGCTAAATGAGAGGACATTCGTTTCCCCCCCCTAATAAAAAAAACTGTTGTCATTTCAAAATAGTAAAATGTAAAAAATACCCTCTAATAAAAGCTGAGAATCTAGATTTTAACCTCATAGTATGTTTTTGGATTTTTAATTTTGAAGCATAGAAACAAAAGAAAAAATACTTGTGTCTTGCATAATATGTTTATAATTGCGGTTTGTAACAAAAGCCTCTAGTCTTTATAGTATCTTTGGCTCCTGCTTAGACATGTTGAAAGAGGCCCCATGTTGATTAATAAATCTTTGTGGGCCCAATATCTCACGCATCACACACGCTCAATCACACACGCACAATCACACACGCACGTTCATACATGCACAATCACACACGCACGTTCATACATGCACAATCACACACGCACGTTCATACACGCACAATCACACACGCACGTTCATACACGCACGTTCATACACGCACGTTCATACATGCACAATCACACACGCTCAATCAGACACGCACGCACCCACACCCCACGCCAACACACTCTTCCACTGGGCCTCGTCTGAAGTGCAGGTACAGGTAGCAGGGAGGCAGTAGCACTACCCCAGCCCTTCCTATGTGGGGAAGCAGATGCCGCAGCACTCCATGCAGATCTCCAGGCAGTCTGAGGACTCGCAGCACGCGTCCATGATGCCACAGTCCATGTCCACGCAGGAGCAGTTGCAGTCATCTCCCAAGTCGTCTGCACCGCAACAGCAGCAGCAGGCTTCCGAGGTGCAGGTTCCGCAGCTGGCCTGAGCCACCACCATGTTGCACAGGGTCAGGAACTCACAGAACAGGCAGGCCAGGATACAGTGGACACAACAGTCTGACCGCACCCAGCCACCAAGGATGAAAGAACAAAAAACAACACAGCCATTAGGAGTGAAGTCATTTCAAAGCGGATCGGGCCCCCCGAAACAGAGAGAGTTAATCCCCTTCTTTTGTAATCACAAGCCTTGAGCAGGGCTCAGGCAGTTCTACACTCAAAGCAGACTGGCGTATTATTCCCACCCAATCTATTTACCACATAAAATTCCTACAGTGAACTGGTCGAGACAGCAGACATTTATCAATATTAATTTACAAGCAAGTACAGACGAAACTACACAATGCAACTCAACAAGTGGTAGGTTCTGTATCATGCTGTATCTGATGTGTTTGTGAATGTGTGCACGCATTCAGGTGCTAAAGCAAGGGCATAGGCAGAGCAGAGGGTGCAGACTAACCAGGGTGGGGGCTAAGGGAATCAGTGAAATTCAAAGGGCCTCAGTTCCACTTTTGGGGTTTTGATTAGCAGCTTCCGGAATAATTGGGGCATTATCATGCAAAAGGCGATGGCTTGATCATGTAAAGCTGATTAGCAAAGTCCGAATTCCTCTCCCTGGCAAATTGCTGCACTAATGCTGCAGTTTCTTTCATCACTGATTAACATTTAACCTATTTTTAGACATCTTACGTGGCTGGGGAACAAGACGCCAAATCACTGTTGTTTTTCCCCAGGAACCCATCTTCTTAAACTGGTGTTGTTTTATGAGGTGGAATTCATTGTTCCATTGGTAGTCATGTACTAATATACTTTCCATGACAGTAGGGAAAGCAACTGACAATAAGTGTCTGGTTGAAATGAAAAAAACATGAGCAAAGGTGTTAAAATGTTGGATCAAGTTTGTGAAAGAGATACCCCTCCAAGTTTTATTCTGTATTCTGTACCATATGAGAAGTAGCTCCACGTCAAACTCTTTAACTAGATCGTTAACTCGCCTTCTATCCTTACTGAAAGCAAAGACATAACAGGGCTTTGGAGCAACAAGGCATGATGTGGACATAGAATTACAGAGTGCATTTGCACAACTTTCATCTGACCATCTCAGCTTGTCGGAGACACGGGGCACCATTTTGATTGGGTTTTAGGTAGAGAGGAAAGGAGTGGCAAGCGATCGGGGGGGGGGGGGTGAGCCCTAGGACGAAGACCGCTGGATGCTCATGTTTGCATAATCAACGTTGTTTGAATGCTGGAATATCGAGTGCGGGAGACGGCAGGTGGCACAGCAGTTAGAGCACCTGACCAGTAACTAAAGGTTGCTTGATCAAATCCCTCACCGAAAGGTTTGAAATGCTGAAGATTTGAATGCGTTTTCAGATAGCATAACCGAGAAGGTTCGCAACATTAATACAACATGAATTAAGTTTGGAAACAGATTGTCAAACAGTGACTAAAACAAAACATTATGGAAATATTTTGCTTTTTGAAGTTGTCATGAAATTTAAATTCCAGACTTACACAGTCCTTATTGGTCACTGTGTTCCAGCTATTTTAGCCTGTGTAAATGCAGAAAAAGTCAATTGAACAGAGCTTGTTGAAAATGATGAAATCCTCAAAGTCGAATTCATCAAAAACTTGCACAGCATCCTGCGATAATTACGCCAGTTAAAGAATAGTGCAGTGTGTTCTGATCCAAATTTATCGAAATGTTGTGCATAGCATCAGGCAGTTGCAGCATCTTCGTTAGCCATTCACTTGGATGTATATTTCAACAGAAGCGATTAGTGACAACCTTGCAGATGGGAGCAGGACGGGGGCTGGGCACGTACACAAGATCGCTGGACTTTTCCCTCCTACCATGGAGAAAAATACAGCCCAAATTGACACCGTCTCAGCGCGAGAGAGTTCATGTTTAATGTCAGGCTGCGGTAAAGATGCCCAGATTCTGAAGAGCCAAAAAGAGCAGCGAGCGCCTCAGAGGAAATAGTTTGAGACATCTGGAGAACTCCAAAGACTCACATCAAAAGGAGGAGCAGCATGACATAACACAAGCTGGAATGGGAGTACGGACCAGCGAGCTGAGCGAAAACATTCAAATGAAGGGCGAGTGCTGCATGGAGGGCCGAGATACAGCCTAGCCGCTCGCGCTTCAAGGCCTGGCTCAGGGAAGCAGAGGGAAATAGATGGAGGAGAGAAGCCCACTTCAGGCAGGATACTGAGCCTAAGACCATAATGCATAAGGAGTAAAACATGCCTACAGGAAATATACAAGGGACCACAGTATAAGGAAAACAGCACACAAAAAGATCAAGGTTAGGAAATGTGCAATAAAAGCATAAGCTGGCATTCCAAAACAACAAAAGCCTTTATAGTTTGAGTGGGACTTCAAGGAGCTCAAAATCCATATCTGATTGATTATACACAAAGTATAAAGCACCTAAACAAAAGACGAGCTGTAAATGGGTCTTCTGTCAGTAGCATCTACAGAACTGTCATGACAGATTCATTTCTGTGCCAGAAAACATGTGCCAGGAACGCTTTGCTACAATCCCCTGAGCTGGGTTCTAGTCTTGCTAAGCTTTATTCTTCCACTGTTCACAAGGGCTGTTTAGTAGCTAATTTCACAGGCAAACAGATTATGGTAATCCATGTAAACATTAACACACAACAGCTTGTGCTTTTCCCGCCGGGAAATAAACACTTGTGTGAACATATTGATTCAGAGAACACAAGTCGACAAATAACCAACACAAAAGCTGTAATGAGACAGACTTATTGAACTGCTTCTGTGATTTTCCTCTGCCAATTAAGATGTGGAAAACACAACACCTGTGGAATACATCTCTGGTGAATGTTTAACTTACATTGTATGCTTTATTTTCAGGGACCGTTTTACTACTTGATAGCCTTTTTATCAGTCTGTTGCATACTTCATGTTAACCTGGTACAAAAATAACATGTAATTTCCCCAATTCACAAAGACAAACTCCTATAAAGTGTTTCACACATATCTTTCATCTCTCTCTCTCTCTCTCATCCTCCATAGGACAAAGAGAAGGCAGGGGGGTTCAGAGACAATGCAGTGATAAGCAGGGAGAAGCAGGCTGGTTAGATAATAGACAGCACATAGCACACAGCTGTTATAAGGTAAAGAGACGATGTGTGCGAATCCCAGACAGACAGACACTAAGATCCACTGTTAATGAGAATCTCCAGAGGGGCTGGAGGCTTTTGGAAAGACACCTATTCAGAGGGAGGGTGGGAGGGGATGGACAGGAGGGAGGGATGACACTTAGCCGGCACCCTGCGCTCCCCTGTCTCGTTAGAAGGTCACACCTTGCTGACCAATAGTCACCCGGAACACCTATCACCTTCATTACTGCACTCACCTCCGCCTTGCACCTGACAAAATGATGGCTCCCTGTGAATTGTGAAATACATTATTTTCCTTGTTGTTGATGAAAATAGGGGCAGGCCTTCGCCAAATGATCGTGCACTTTGATCATTAACAATATAAAAAGTGAGAGAATTCCAGGAAGCCTATTCTGTCCTCCCGAAAATGACACGTTAATAGAAGGAAACACTGCAGGTGTTGATGAAGCGGTAATCAAGCCAAGAAAATGAGAGATGTGTTCCTTCTGTGATTACAAGTGACTTAGTGACACCAACCACCTACACTTAGAGCACAGAACTTACCTTGTGAAGACTTGTGTGCGCACATGTGCCCTACAGAAAACAGTATAGTATGTGTGTAGAGTCATCAAGCCGTACTTCGAACTCACCATCTGGTAGCGTATCTGGTTTCTGAGATCCTGAGGAACTGCTCTTACTGCGTCTGCTACTATAGCTGTTGACCGACAGGCTGGATCGGAGTTTGTTCTGCATCTTCTGGGAGACGCCGGGCACTGGGTATTGTTTCCTAGGCTGCTCAGCCCCGCATGAACACTGCCGGCAGATTCCATTTCCGTTACTCAGGCCGGCAGAGGGTTGGCGGCTATGTTGACTGGCGGAAGCGGCGTCTAGTCCCTTGGCCGGGTCTCCCTGAACAGAAGCGGTTGGCTGTGTCAGCGATTGAGGTTGAGCTGCATGAGAAAATATATTTTAGTTTTTGCAGATGGCGAACACTCACTGTACTTTAGCATGTTTTAATAGAGAACATCCATTTTATAAATGTTATACTGAAAAGCCGAGATGTACAAGGAGGACGTTTACACATCTAATCAAACGTATTCTGTTGGGGGCTTGTGAAATGTACCAAATATGTAACCATCGACACACACAAAAGAGAATCCCTTAACAGAAATGTTGAGACTGCTTCTTTTCGTGAATACCTGCATTGTGGTCGAGCCAAAACATACAACAAAGAATAGGAAACCCCATACATCCACATGATGGCAGGGTTTTCATTCCTGTAATGCTGGTGAACATGGCGCTTGCTCAGAGCAGCACCCAGGTGAGTGTGAGAGACAGAGAGAGCTATTAATGCTTAATCCTTCTTGCCTCTGCAACAGCACCTCTTTTACTTTCTCAAAGCTCCAGCTCTTTACGTTCCTCCCGGTTGCTACACGCCTGACAGGTACAGCCAGCAACAAGGAGTCAACCCAGCCAACAGAACGAACAGCGGGCCATCTGATATCAAAATGAAGGGAGCCCTGGCATTTCCAGACGAAAAGACTCTTGCACATTCAGCTCTACTGGGAACCGGCTCCTGAATTACCTTCCATCTGTACCTGAAAGGAGAGGAGAAGGAAGCCAGCGCCAAGGCAACTTATTGAGCAACGTTGAATTATTCATATTTTTTGGGGAAGTTTCTTTCGCTTTCTTTTTCACAAACTCTGCATTTTAGGGTGTGAATGCTGTTCTGTACAAACGGCAGCCCATACACGTTAGTACAACAATCACAGGTTAACTTTTCTGGCAACAGCCACACGATCAAATGTTGGTTTGTACAATGCTACGACTGTTCCAGAACTTTCCAGAGTCAAAGTGGAGGCACGAAACAGAGATCTATCGGATTGTTCTTTAGTTGTTTTGTTGCTGCTTTCTCACCAACAAGTGCAATTATTGTTAACAAGAGAGGAAAATCTTGCTCCAGCCCAGTTCTTTTATTTAATTTTTTTTTAACAACAGACTCTCAGCACCCAGGGAGACCTCTGACGAGAATGTAGATGTAAAACAATGCAATTAAAAACAGACACTGCTTTGTCTCCTCATTCTCAGCTCTGCACACCGCCTATATAAAACAAATATAGACTTTTGGGATCAGGTTTCAATGCAATTTGAATTACACAATTGGTTGGCACAGAGCAGAATTTATTATTCTCTGAATTAAGTCTAGGTTGATGGTTTTGACAGCTTTTTGCATGACATTGTTAATAAACTAAAGATATTCAACAATTGGTTGTTTCAGATAACTTCATGCATAAATCAACTTTATGGTTAATATCAACAGTATTGTGTTATGAGGACCATAACTGAATGTGGACTTCAAAATAGACAGAAATAATTAATGTAAAGAGACACCAAATATGAAGCAATTTCAAATAAAAACACACATCTAGCAACCTCACTAAAATGTTAGAATTTTGGTATTGGAAAAAAACAGCGAGAAGTTATGAGGAGCCTGGGTGAACCAGCCCGAGCGTCATAATCTAGGCTGACCTACATTATATCAGGACCTTTTGAAATATCTCCAAATTGCAATGCTCCAATCAATTAAAATGATCTACTAAATAATAAATAAAAATGCATCTTTTGATTCTTTTGTTTTGACACACTGAACGACTGGAAGGGAAAATTTTATCATTGAAATATTACTCAATAAAATTAAGGAACTGATTAATGTGAATACAATAACTTTATACAAACGTTTCTGTATATTAAAAATATTTTTGGGCAAAATGTGGAGCAGGGCACTGAGTTCATTACAATTGCCTAGGCCACACACATTTAAAGAGACAGAGTTAGCCAAGCCTACTGGGTGGGTACACATCACAGGCCTGTGAGACGCCACACTCTAGCCAAAAAGATGACACTATCCTATGAAATAAATTAGCCATGGCAGCGTGTGTACTAAACGAGTCCCTTTTCTTATACATTGGTCAACAACGAGCCCAAAGTCTGTCTATCCACTGCCTAAGGCAACACAACTACTTCTCTCTTTGGAGAATACCAACCTTTCAATTTAAAAAGTATAAATAGTTATTAGGAAACCACAGCATGAAAAAGGAGCACATAAGCAGTGGTTCAGGTTTCTAACGCACTAGATCGTGGTTCATGTGCGAGCTTGTGATCCGACACATTTCGGGGAACATGTTTCCTTTCTCTCTGGCAGAGCAGTATTTTTTTCCAGAGAAGGCAATCGGAGACAGAGACGAATGAACATGAATAAAGTAATATTCATAATCATTGATCACAGTAATAATGAATCTATCAAAGATGATGACATTGTGAACCACGTAACCACACTGAAACTGATTCATTCAGTAGAAATAAACTATAATGTACTACGATTGGTAATAACAGAAAAATAGCACAGTTTTTGACAATAACAGGAAAATAAATCAATTTAGATAAGAACTGGATAACTTACTCTATAGATGTGGTATACAATACCAATGTTTATGTAATATATAGTGCACTGCATTCAGTGTTCCTATCTACACAACAATACATATCCCCAGTAAAACTCCCACAAGTTTAAATAATCATAAGCGATAAAAATTTAACAGTTGTGTGGTTTACCACAAAAACCTGATTCTGAGCAAGTGTGGTTTGAGCTGCTGGATGCACACAACCTGACAGGTCGCATTAAAACACCATGTTTAGGTGAGGGAAAAATACTTCAAATTGGACTTCTAAGCGCCCTATTTCCAACACATCAACAACTGTTGAGAGTGTACATTTGCAGTTGAATAATACATGGAGTATTGCTCTACACAGGCTGTCAAACATATCACTGAGGGAACTGGGGGTGAGGGCTTCTTGACTGTCTAAGCAGCATCCCAATTTGGTCCCTTGTATCTGACAGGCTCAAATATCTTGGGAGCATTTTTAAAAGGCCAGTGTTTGATGGATTCATGAAGAACACACAAATATAATTGCCATTTGTCACCGAGTCTTCAGCGAGTAGTGCCCTGCACCGCGGGGACCGCAGAGCCGGGGCGCCTAGAGAGCGCCGCGATCTGTGTGCGGGATCGCTCTGTATGTAAAACTGTAAACAGCGACGTTTTTTTTTATTGTAGTTTTCTTTTATTCGGTGTGGCAGAAAATAGGTCCTATAGGAAGAACTCGAAATTGCACCCTAAAGACACGAGAAGGAGTTTATCACACTGACCCAGCGGCACAGGAATATGTATGAACGCCGAGTGCACGGTGCTGTACAAACACACTTTCTAAAATAGTACAGGCACCGGAAATATAACCAAGAGGTCAAAATGGGCCAGCTTGAAAATTCTGATTTGCACATAACTACACTGTACGTCACAGGTACGGCAGGCAGGCAGGCAGGCGCTTGAGTAAAAATCTAGAGAGCTGTGTTTTGTATGGCTCAATCCTTTTTATTATTAATGTAGAGAAAGACTCAGTGACAGATCAGTAGAAACAGAAAGCCAGTTGCATGTGCAGAAGCCTATTAGGATGCTGATCCTCCAAAACATACAGTTATTCAGATGTCACATCATGTCAGCAGGCTAAACAAATCCGTCCTCCTTCACCCTGACCCTCACCCTTTAACAGCAAGCCTCAAACACAACGCTTGTCTTATAATCACCAGATCCAACTGAGAAATGGAATCAACAAGACATACTACTCTAACAACAGCATTTGTTAACAAATCATTTATATGCACTCATAGGAACTTATCTTTGTGGTCATTCTAAATGTACATATTTTACATGTGTCTTTTATACACATTCTGGCCTTATACCTGGCTGATTGAAATGCTAATTTGGGAACATGCCAATGACCTAGCAGAAGTCTCATCATCCCTAAACAGCCTGAGGTGGCTAACAAACAGACATGCAACGTCTGGCTGGCTAGGTCGCTCAATCCAAAGGGATATATTTTCTCATTAGAAATTATGCATCTCCTATTCGTATATTTATAGACACAAAACCAGGGGAATTATATGTAAAGAAGGGGGGAAATAGCACAACCAATGTTATTACAAAGGCTCTCTGATTGAAATTTTCCATCGGCATATCAAAGCTCATTTGCGGCTCTGACCTTCCAACTCTGTGACAAGGACTTTATTCTTTATTGTGATGGGGGGGGGGGGCAGGTTGTGCGAAGGGACACGCAATGTCGGAATCATCATGAATTGTCTTTTCAATTATTCAGACTCAAACAACACAGGCTGTGATCGTGTGAAAATCAGGCGTATAAATTGCATTTTAATTTATTTTACATTGACTAACTATGTGAATCTGTGTGGGTGGAGGAGCTGAGGATATATAGCCTAGTCCAACTTTAATAAGAACAGACTAGTATTAAAAAATTAAAACAAAACATTTCGCCTAGTAGACAGACATTCGACCAAAACAGGAAAATGCACCGTGCTTCAATAGAATAAAAGATGTGACACAGGATGACACTGCATTGGTTGTCGTAATGTCAGATGACTCCTTGTCGACAAAGCACTACTTTCCAACTGATCACTGGCTCTGTTTATCTTGGTAAGATGGGCCAACTGTGTCTGTATAGAGAACTCAATTACCTTCTGGGATTGGAGACTCTATCAGCAGGATGTGACATGTTATGTGACAACTGTTTAAACTCTATTAGACCTACTATCCTGTATTCCGATGGCGCTGTATAATGTAGCATCTCATTCCTAGTGAGGCATCGACATGTGGGCTCATGTCTTTTCTCTTGCCATTTTGAATAAGGCACTGAATGGAGAAAGTCACTCTTACTCAGCTGTTTCTCAATGTGGCACTCTTAATTCTGTGACAAATTATCATTCAAATTTGGGTCTTCAAATGTAACCTGCTGTTGAGATCTGACACTCGAGAAAGCGTTTTAATATTCCCAGCCATCCTCCATTTATTTCCCCATTCTCTCTACCTCCTGACTCTCTCTCTCAAAAATGACATGAAAAGAAAGGTGTCTGGGATTTACTAATTTCAAATTTGGATTTTTCACCGCTGATTGAGAAAAAAAATAACCCCTTTGGACCTTGTTCTGC
Organism: Umbra pygmaea; assembly: GCA_016801145.1. Lineage (NCBI taxonomy): Eukaryota > Metazoa > Chordata > Actinopteri > Esociformes > Umbridae > Umbra > Umbra pygmaea. Next base: position 14,369 of record JACXGM010007818.1, on the reverse strand, counting down.
TTAATTACATTTTACAGTGGAGAAAGCAACTTGAAAGACAGGAGCTCGATTCGACGACCTAAACCTTTCAGGTCCTCTTCTGGGAGGTGGAGGCGATCGTCAATTATCCTTCGATTTTCAAAACGGAACATTTGGAGAGATTAATATGTCTGACTGCTATCTAAATCATTAAAACACTCAATGAGATGCCATATTCTCTTAAATGAATAAAACGGAAAGGACATTCATTCAGTGGGCAAACGTCAAACACACACCAGCATTGAGATCTCATGTCCACTCTTGTATTACTTTGTGTGGAATTATGAGCACAGCTTATTTGACTGCTACTAATGTAGCCTAACAAAGCAGGTGAAGGACAGCCACATCATAATCTGAGCACTGTCAAATGACACAAAATTAAGTCTTCTCCATTTCTAGTAAGGCACAACCACAGACATGGCTCTTTTTCCTGTCTTAAAATTGTTTTTTGGTGGGGGGTTTTTTAAGAAAAAAAAAGGAAAAGGAAAAATGGCTTTACAAGCCTGAGAAAGCTGCACATGTTGCACAGATTTAGGCTTTACACAGGGAGCTACCACATTTAGAAAGCTCCGTTAGAACCTGGATGAGCTGCCAGAATCCACACTTGCAGTGCTCCACCCTCTCTATGACGACCAAGCAATAGAGACGTTGAGTGAACTGAAAAAGGCGGGAGGACCGGGGTTTTGGAGAGCGTCTTGTATTTTCAGTTTCAGTTACATCCATGACTCACAGATTCCACCCATTTCAAAAATGTCTATGCTGAAGAAAGCTGCAAGTTCCACAGGAACTGTATTTTTTGAAATTCAAAACGTGGCACAATGGGGTCTGGAGCTGATGCATAACAGTAGTAACACCAGTCTAGGAAGGACCGACATCTCAAATCAAAACAAAGTAAAGATAACAAAATCCAAATAAGAAAAAAGGTGTGTGTGTGGGGGGGGGGGCTTCCATTACAGGTGGAGTCTGGACAGACCAGTCAAGTCTATAAAAAAATAGACATGGTGGCTTTATTTGCTCAGAGCATTAACCAGAGCTAATAGGACAGCTGTGGGTCAATGGTCTTTGTCTTCAGAGGTGCCAATCAGAGCCTTAAGCTGTGTGATCAGCATGGAGGACAGAGGTGCTAGTCTGCCTCTGAGTGGGTTTTTAACGCAGACGGCCATATTGATTTCAGCTCTAGCCGGGGAGCTCTGTCTGCAGTGTCTGAACGGAGGCAGCCTTGCCTGGTCCCTGGTCACCCTCCACTGATCAGAGCCCTGACAGAATGACCTACCAGAGAGGTGGTGAACCTGGGGAAAGGCAACATAACTAGAGAGCTCTGTAATAGAAAAGGGTTTTAACCTTAATGTTGGAGCCAAAACCCTGTTAGAGGCCAAGTAATCCCTCCCTGCGCCACTCATTTGAAGTGGGCCCTTGTGTGTGTGTGTGTGTGTGTGTGTGTGTGTGTGTGTGTGTGTGTGTGTGTGTGTGTGTGTGTGCTGTTCTCCAAGGCACAAACCCTGTGTTGCAGGGTTGGTTTGGGAGCCAACGGAATGGAACCACACTGAGGCTTTGGTGTTCAGGGAACGTGTCGGTGGAGCTCTGGGAACACCTGCTCCCACTGCTTTAAACTAGAGGAGGATATCTAGGTCTGGGTCTGCTTTGTTGTTCTCAGAAAACCGAGAAAAGAAATTGACTGTGTGTATGAACCAGCAAATCTTCTAGTCATTTTGTTTTGTTCTCCCTAAACAATCAGCTGTTTGTGTTTGTATAAAGTCTGATCTCAGAAACATTCGAAATACAGTTGATTTTAGAACACAAATGGGAGGTGTGAATAATTCCAATTGACTGAGGTATTTCAAATCTCGATAAAAAATATAAAATGTACAACGAATAAGCTTCAGCACTTCTGGAAATGATAATTGAAATGCTTTACTATAAGAAATTCATCTCCAGCAAAACAATAAGGAAATAATTACAAGCGAGATAGAGTTACAATGGCCATTTTAATCAACCTCTGTGCTGCCATTTCACCCTATTTATACAATTTTTGATTCCATGGTAAGTAATCACTTGAAAATGACTCCTCTGTTTTTAATGGGCTCTGGCTTTAGACATGTTAGATTAGTAGAAACACAGGTTAGCCAGATTACAATAAAGATAAAAGCTAGTTCAAAGAAACAACCAGGCTATTTACGACAAGAATCCCAGCACTTTAATAATGAGAGCATTTTTGTTTTTACATCTTATAATGTTTCAACGTTTTTGAAGTTCACCAGATGTTATGGTGCATATTAGAGAAAAACATGACCTATTGTTTGGGCCAAATTAATCTTTACACAACACTTCTAAAATGATAAAGCTTCCTAGATATCCTACTTTTCTGCATTTATTTTAGAGCCAAATTGAGGCATTAATAAGAAAGAAAAAGCTCAAAATCAACCCATGAGGCAACAACTAATCTACATACATCTACCTTTGCAAGTGTCATATTTATTCCTAAAGGTCATTCCTGAACCCCGGTAATAACCTTGAAGCTCACCGACTAAAAGCACAATCAGGAATTTGCACAAAGGCCACACTAATGTGTTTCTTTTCAAGGCGACAGACATGTCATTTGACCTCATGGCTTCACTTCAGAATTTCCCCGAAAGATAAAGAAAAGTATATATTAAAAAAATGTATATCTCTTCTTCAGCAGCCAGGGTTCTTCCTTATCCACAGCAAGAACACTTAAGAATTGACAATCCCAGTGAATAATGTGGCGATTAAACACCTAAAACTGGCGTTGGGTCACAGCAATTTATTTAAGGCCCAAGCCTGCAGAGCCAAAGTCCTGTTTGCAGGAGATATCACCTCCATGAAAACCACATGGGTCTCTGAGGAATGTCTACCTCCCTTCTGAGCAGATTCCCCAAGTGACCAAGTGACACCAGAGCCAGCTAGCTATCACACACGGGGGCTTTAAAGTTGAGAGGACGATGACAAGAAACAGCGACCTAAAAGTACAGACTTCATGTCTTTGCATATTAGGTCAGAAAAAATTGAAATAGGAAGAGAAATGAATTTAACTGTTCAAAGACAAAAATAGACCCTTGAATAAAACTGGGAGTAACGCTGGGGTAACGCTGGGGTACAAAATCAGCTAAAATGTTGCTTCTGTTTTAAGCTATTAAAAACAGCACAGGTCAAGGGAGATCATAAGAGGCCTAGAGCTCCTGACAATCTCCAAATCAAAACAGGGAGAAATGAAACATGACTTAAGTAGCACTGTGTGGTCAGGCAGATGATCTCCTATTGATTTTGCTGTTACTTTTGCTGAGAGTGAGGCTTCATTAGAACTGCGCCAGTACAGACCATTACAATTGCTGATGGGTTCCCTGGCTTGGATCTTTAGCATTGCATTCATTTGAGCTTCTTCAAAAGACCTCCATTTCCATACTTTTGGCTTAATAAAGAGTTGGTTTGTATTTGAATTGACTAGCACATTCCTGTACCTTTCCTTCAGAAACAGTGTTGCCCTTGCATTCATACTCCCCAAACTTAGTCTGTGCCAACTTCAAATACTACATTAAAACTGTCACAGACTTCAGTCTCTTTAGATGAAAAGAAAAGTTTTTTTCTTCTTGTAATACAGCACAGCACACCTGCTATAACTAGTTGAGTTGAGAAAGCGGGGTTTCAAAACGTCTTCAACCCAAATTCTGAGCTGCTCCGGTAAACAAGCCATTAGCTCTTAAGGCAGAAAAAAGCACCCTGGACAAATTTAAAAGTGTACAAACAGAGAGCTGTTGTGTCAAAATTAAAAAGTCCTCCGAACAGCTCTATAGGGGAAAGCAGGCAGTTATTCCTTAACACACTCACCTTACAAAGTGGCAAAGAGAATTGTGAGAAACAAATTGTCGTTTCAATCAAAAATATAGCTTGAGTAAATCAAGTGTTTATCTGCCAAGGGGCTAAAGCTATGTGGTTAAAGAGTCAAATATTAATTTTTACATAACCTGCTGGTTAAATGACGAGCATTAGGAAGCATTTCAATCACTTCTTATCACACTGGTTGTAAAATAACCATATATTGCTTTGCTGTTGCCCCTTCTCAGCCTACATTATTAACGGAATCTTTCAGCCGAGGAGCATATGCTATATTAAGGACAACTGAAAAAGGCTACCTGCTTTACTCCAAACCATGGCTACAGTGGGGGCCCACACTGTATCTGAAAACACTAAGATTAAATTTAATTGAAAGATGAAACAAGTCGGTCTAGACAGCCGAGACCAAACCACAACAGTGTCCCGTTACAACGCAGAACACTGTCGGTTAGAGAAGCAACCAGTAGGAAGCACGCCAATGTGGTCACTGCCACAGAATAACAGAAACCTGGTCTTATTATTATTATTATTATTACTCTGAAACTTGAAAGCTCACTAAGCAGAGTGAATACTTCTCATTTAGCATGGCCATGCTGACAGTGACTAACGTGTTGACTGATGATGCTAGTGTATGTCACAAGTCACAAGACAACAAGGAAATTAGTTTAGACAGCAGGTCTTGGCTATAACAGTAGACCACACACAAGAGTTGTGTACTTTAAAATGTTTTCAACGGTTTCCTAATAGCAGGATGTCCTGAGGTGCCCCCTATTGTAACACTTACTTTGTACAGGGTCACAATACGTTGGGTTTTTCCCGGTCACGTGACTTTGTCCTTCAGCGGATGTGCTTCTGGGACATGTTGTTCTGGACGGGTTTGTTGTAGTTTCAGTGGATTCCTTAGTGTCACAAACATCTAGGATCAATACACAACATGAGAAAATCCACAAATGAGAGGTGAGAATTGAATTACTTTTATTGTACATGCAATATTTGAATAATATTAATAATAATAAAGTAGAACATTTTAAACATCCTGACAACTACCTCACATACAGACACAAATGTATATAGACTTGTATATTTAAAAAAGGAAATTAAACTATAAAGCTGCACTATCTAATTTCCCATTAATTTGTCGTGTTAGTCCAAATTTTATGTAAATTTAAAAAATATATATAACTTTACTGAACACAGGCGTAACAGAGGGACAATATAACCAATTTCCCAAAATACACATTATTATTTTGTCCATAATATACATTTGTTTCTAGTTACTGAAATGCCAATTTTGCTGTTGTAATATACTCTGTACTGAATTATTTAAGTAGATGTTTTCAACCCCTGGATCCAATATGCTAGTTCCTACTATTTACTAGTCCTAAAACATTGTTTTTGTACTACATCATTTTCTAAGTTAGTAACACCGTGAGGGTTTCTGCGGTTTGAGTCATTATGTTCTGGAGAAATTGTTATAAGATGTTCTAGTGCAGAGTTGTATGGTGTTTATTACTAAGAGTTTTTTTCACACCTTTAAAAGTTAGAAATGGTCTGTATCATTACTGTGGAAGAGCCTTCTCGCTACTCAGAACCAGATGGAAATGGTGAGAAGTTCAACCTCGGTGGACGTGAAACTCATAATATCACGGACAGAACATTAAGCTTAACATTAAGTTACACAACAATCAAATTAATTTCATAAAGCCCTTTTTACAACAGCAGTTGTCACAAAAAGTGCTTTGACGGATAACTGGCCTAAAACCCCTAAAGATCAATAAACAACAAGTGATGCACAGTGGCTAGGCACAACTCCCTAGTAGGTGGAACAACAGAGTGGGGCAGTCCAGGTAAAAAGCAATACCAGATTTCTGAATCTCATTCTCTCTACTGGGCTCCAGGGCTTGCTCTACCTGCCAAGGTATTTACCCACCATAAAGAAAGCATTCATCTACCTCGGAAAAAGGTTGTAGGCAAAGAAAAACTACTGTGATAACTGCAACAGGACAGCCTTACTCTGACAGACTTTATTAGCCATAAATCTCCCCCTCGTCAAAAGCTGTCCATTAAATGTTTATTTCACTTCCTGCTATGTTTAGCCAATAAAACAACCAAAACATTTAAGGAATTTCTATTACACAGCTGAAACAGACGTTTTGCCTTAATACTATTCTCATTTCGGGGGTTTGAGTGTTGATATTGTCTTTCTTTTTTGGTTTAAACTGTGGCCTCCATGTTGCTTGGTCCTGGAAAAACTGCTTGACAAATGAGTCAGCACAACATGGCAAATGTTTCTTTTCAGCCGGATGATGTATTTGTTGCAACGCTGCCTCTCTGTTTACTAAGAAATAGCAGCTAGATGAAGGAGAGGCATGAATGAGACATGGTGGCTCTAGACAGATACAGCCCAATCTTAGCCAGAGGCAGGGGCTGATAGATGGCAAGTCTTTAGTCTTTCCGTAACCCTCCCCTACTCTCCCTCCCTTCCTCTGAGATCGATGCACACTTACAGTAGCGGTGGTGTGTGTGATGCATCATGGTATTTAGTGATTACAGTTAGAAATAAATTGGCCTATTCTCTGAACATCAACAGCCTCCTGAGAGGGAGCTCCAGTCTTAACTGAGAAAGCCTTTGAAGGTCCAGTGAAAATCCATTTGCCACCCATCTTTGGGATTGCTTACTCTGTCCTACTTTGCCATTTTTGACAGTGCTGTAATGATGCTCGGTATAAATAGGATAGGTAATGGTTCAGTGGCGGTTTGAAAGAAGGAGGGGAGAAATGGGGACAAGCTTATTTTACATGTGATAATCTTACGGGCAGCTAGAAAGTTAATTAAAAACTATAATTGGCTGTGGTTCCTGCTAATATTCACCAAGGCCTTCCTTCAATCTTTATTGGGAAATAATGAAAACATTATCATGGCTAATGCTGGTGTATAGATAGTGATTTCTCTGGCAAAACCACAGGCATATAATGAGGGAATGGAATCACATGGGCTATTACTGTTCAGATTGAACTGATTGATTATGACACGCATGGCAAACAGCATGATACATGATGTATATGACACACTTCATCTTAGACCATACATTGTTTTTCCTGAATGCTCGCTAAAATGCTAGCCCTTCTACTAGACCAGAGTGGAACAGCAATTTAACTTTGTAACATTTAGCTGACTTGCTAGATATTTACCAAGCTGTACATGTGTCTGTTTGACTATGCTTTCCCCATGTCGAGGGGTACATCCGCAGACGGTGGATGGGTCTCAAAAGTAAATAGTTGTTTGCGTCACATAGTGGGGCCCAGGAAAACATACAGCTTTTAGATGCTACCACCCCCTCTTCTGTAAATATAAACCAAACATGTGTGCACACCTGTCTCTGTCACACCTGTTTGTCTGGCTAAACAGCAAGGCAATTGGTCAATCTGCTGCCAGTGATGAGAAGTTGAAAGAAGCATGCACACTAAAACTGGCCTCTATGTTTTGATTTGAAAGAAAGTAGGGGGCTATCAATTAGATTATTCAGTGCTGCTCCACAATACAATCCATGTTTACCTTCTCAGAGACATCCATTTGAATCATTTTGTCAGGTCAGTTAATTAAGAACCAATTATTATTGACAGAAACAACCTGGGGGAATGATAGCAATTTGGGTTAACTTTCTTGTTCACAGGCAGAACAACAATGCTTTAGCCTTGGCTGATCCAGTATTTGAACCAGTGACCACACATACATCAGTTAGATTCCCAAACCATTAAAATCGGTAAAACCTTGCTAAAAAGGCACAGGTATGGAACTATCTTCAACATGTTTCCAATTATATGCCCTAAGAAAGTTAGTGGTAAAACAAGCCTGTATGACTAACTGAACAACTAGGTAAGTATTGTTAAAGTTACTTTTGAAGGAATACTCCGACAACAGAGTTTATTAAAAGTATTGCATCTAAGAATATGGCACAGATTTAGCAAAAAGAGAAGCATGACAAACAACATTTTCATAAGCACAATATCACAATATGACGTACAGTAGTAGCCTGTATTACCGTCAGAGTTTGGTAGAAGAGGACTGTTCTCCTTTTGAAGCTCCTTTCTTGGCCCAACAGGCCCGTCCGTTGGTAACACAGTCTGATCCGTGGACATGAGACAGTCCTTGATGAGATGCAGAGTAGAAAAAAAAGCCTCCTTCCTCCTCAACCCTGGGTAATGAATGTATTTCTGGGATGACTATCAGTATGCATAGTAACAAACTATTACTTCTTTCTAACGACAAAAGGCAAGTTGCTGTTTGTTTGTTTGTTTGATTTTTTGAGTGAGAGTGAGTTGAGTGAGAGTGACGTCAACGTGTAATAAGTCGTAAATGTTAGTGGAATTTTCCCCTCTTCTCCTTTTTCTGCTTACAGAAAGTACAAACGACAGTGTTACGCGCCACTAAGTTCACATAAAAAGTTCAAGGTTCTTCATCATGGAATAAATCACAGGCACTTTATAAACATGCATAACGTTTGTTTGATGAGTAACATACAAACATGACAACTCCCTGTCTCAGGTTTGATTTATTCCCATCCCTCCTCCGTGGTGAAACACTTTCTTTTTGGAATATCCCAAACAACGTTAAATAGTTCAAAAGTTACTCCGTTCATCCAACTTTTCACGCGGGAGAAGTTCTAATATTCCTCATAATGTCCTCGACGTTCTGCTGCTTCGCTGAAGAAAGTTCCTTCTAAAACATGTTCATCATATCCGGATTCCACGAGCCACTTGCACAGCCTCTGCCAGCTGCAGAAATTAGAGCGCGCGTGTGCAGTGTGCCTGAAGATAGATCATGCGAACGAAACTAGAAGTCCAGTTTAAGAACTAAAGTTTAGCCATTTCACTGTATCTATTTGTTTGTAGAAATGTGCATTAACCCTTATTCTGCAACGTACTTGTTTTCTTATTTGCCCAAAGAACAGTTAATGTCCAGATTACAAGTTCAGCCACATCTCTCAAATCTATAATAAATTAATATCATCTCAAGTGAACACTCTCCATGTTACAAAGTTTTGGGAAAATATCTGGAGACCCATGGTATAGATTGGGATGTGCCCATGATATGGAACACCATTATTAACTCATAAGAACCTTGCCAATCACCTGATACATTTTACTTTTGCACATAGCACTTATTTAACAGATGTGTGTAGATTGATAGTCACCAATAATTGTCGCACATGTTCTGCAATAGGGATCTACACTTATATGTTCTGGTACTGTAAAACTATTGAAAGACTATGGAAACATGTAGTTGATATACTGGATGAAATCCTTAAGAAGGGCATCCCACTGTGCCCAGCACTTTTACTTTTTGGTTACAACCCCAATGTAAAGATGTCCTTTCAAGAACTGCAGATAGTTTTAGCAGCATCAACAGCCAGAAGAACCATGCACGAGCAAATATCACTCACTGCAATGTACAGTCCGGGGTGTGGCTCAATGAGGGCGGAGTCAAATATGTATGCAGTGGTGCTGTATAACGGTACTTATTTTTGGGCTTGGCTCGATGTGGTTGGATTCAAACATTTGACTCTGCCAAGGTTTCATCCCGCCCACAGTTCTTTTAGTCCATCTGACGTGCAAACACACACATTTTTGTCAAGGCACAAGTTGAATAAATGCTTGGAAGGTCGTAAGAAATATTATATAAAGCGATGTGCAGGGCCGTGCAGAGACCTTTTGAGGGGCAGGGGCTCAAATTAAAAAAAGGGAACATGGAACAAAAAATGTTTACAATATTTTTAAACGAAATCAATAGTTAGTGTTTTTTTTTCAATTTCCTGAAAAGTACGCATTCTCTCCATACGCCATATGTGATGTTATAAATGTTATTTTCAAACATTTTTACATAATACTAAATCTACAATACTGTGCACCTTACTAAATATGGAGCCTTACATCAGACTACATTCACACAAGTACCTATTATCTATCCAAAATGCAACAATCTGGCATAAAAATAAGTATGTATGAACATGTCAGATTGACTTTGTTAGTTCTTGTGTAAAGCACTATTCTAACCTGTGGTGCTCCTAACCCTGCAGGGATCCACTGCCTTTTGCTGCATCCTGCAGGTCCTTCTTTTTCTGCTTCCTTATTCTCTCTTTACATGGCATCTTTTCACTGTAGCAGAATTCAATATAATTTACAAAAAAAGACAAGATATCAAACCAGATAAACAGTTTAATTATAGCCTATAACTGCAACCTGAGCAGACTATTAGATTTCTTTAGCAGTGTGCAAGTAGGCTTTGAATCAGAAAGGGATTTGCAAAGGTATTTTCTCAATTCTCAAAATATATAATGTCCTTTATTAAGAAGTCAAAATGTATAGACCACCAACCTACACTGCAGACTACCAATAGGGTGAATACAGGTAAAGTGGGACAATGGGTAAAGTGGGACAGTTAAGCTTTATCTTTTATAAATTTACATGTATATGCTTCCATTAGTAAAAATCAACACTGAGCTCTTTATCAGCAAGTATGTGATAAAAAATACAGGTTTGGTGGCTATGACATCACTTTTGGGGGGTGTGGGTTACCATATTCAACATCCTTGCAGTGAGTTGTGATGGTAAGTAAAATGACATAGCATTCTGAGGTGAATAATGTTAAGGTTATAAAATAAAAAAACTCATGGATCATTTGTAATTGTTATTTATTTTGTTATGGGATGTAAAGTTGAATCAAACATTTTTTTAATCACATTTAAAATTAATCATCTACTTTTTTTTCATGTGATTTTGACACTGTCCCAGTCTGCCAATAGCGTATTGTTAAACTCGGACAGGGTGTTACTGGCAAACTGGGACAGCCATTTAAATCATTCTAATGGGGAAATTTAGTTCCCTTTTTATATACCCCCTTAAATTTAGTTAGTTAGCTAGATATTTCAACAAGACTGAATCAGCTGATTATATTGAGCAATGCTTATGCTAATTGCGATGCTAATTGTTAGCTAGTTAGCATAAAAAATAAAAAAGCTAGTTAGTAAATGAATTTGCCAACTTCAGATTGACAGAATAATGGTAATGATGATAATAATCATGTACTGTACACAGCAAATTCACTGGTGTTAAATCAACACCCTAAGTGTTAAATTAACACTTAGTCGTTCCCATTAGACATAGCTATATAAACACTGAGAGTGTTAATTTAATACATAGGGTGTTGATTTAACACCAGAGAATTTGCTGTGTCGGTCCTATTTCAGAATCCATATACGTCTCGTTGGACTTATATAAACACTGAGAGTGTAATTTTAATACTTAGGGTATTGATTTTAAACCAGAGAATTTGTAGTGTAGGTTCTATTTCAAAATCTAATGACAGAAAAGTGGACATGGAGGAAGGAGATTAGGAAAGCAAAGAAGAAGTGATGTTTATTATTGTTGTTTTTTGTTGTTTATATTGTTATAATACTTGGAAAAATGTAGTTTGGGGTCAATGTGTGTTTGAGGAAAAATCATTCATCCAGTGTTTAATATTTCTTTCTTTTTTATTCTGTATAGTACAGTAGAGCTCTTTAGCTATTTAAAATAGTATCATAGGATGGGCTAAGACATTTGGATCGTAATAAAAAATCATACAGAAGGTAAATAATTAGAAAGTGTCCCACTTTACCTGTATTCACCCTAACCTAAGCTAACTTCCAAAATAAGTGACATTTTCTTTTAAGTGGGCTGCTGGTTGAGAGGCAGAAAGCAGATTTAAAAGAGAGTTGAGCTTTGGAGAAGTACAATTTTCTTCGCCTACTTCACTTCTTTCTATGATGTCAGGAATTACACTAACATGTGTATGAGAACTTCTATTTTAACTTAATACCCTGGCCGATATCCAAGCCTTAGAATGTATTACGTATATACAGAGGATACATCTTATTAATCTCAATAGCGGAGTAAGCACGACAATTGCATTAATTTTATTTGTAACGCTAACACCTTCATTTTGACAGCCCTAAAACAACAACAAAAACAACTTTTTTTCATCACATTTGCTCGCGGACCACTAGGCTTATCTGGCAGTTGGGCCGCAATTTAATACTGGTCAACGGGAAGAGGGAGCCTATTTCGTAACAGCTTACCTGCCTGCCTACTGCTGCGTTCGTTTATCTTTTCCGAGTCGGAGCTCCGAGTCGGAGCTCGGAACGTTGCCTAGCAATGCGCACCACACGCCCCCTTTTCCTCTGACATCCGACTTTCCCACTCGGAGAACTCCGAGGTGACCGAGCAGGAATTTCGAACAGGAATACAAGATGGCTGCGCCCTGTGACTTGTAAACATGAATAATTTTTATCATTTTTGGACCGCTTTGGTTATTTAAATGACACTTTCAATCACTCGTATTGCTGCAATACGTTACTGCGCCCATATCACTGCCTGTTGGTATGGGAATCGGTCTTGTTGTAAGTGAAATATTGCAAAAAAATACTTGTTTTAAACCGGTGTTGCTAAACGTGGCTAGCGTTGTAACATAAGAAACTAAAACATGAAATTAAGTGAACATTTTAGAAGTTCAAATGGCTGCGTTTTGATATGGTGGGGTAATGGTCATAATCATAATAAAAAAATGTAATATAGTGCTTTTGGTGCACCTGGTACTTGGCCAACAACAGCTTTCCGGGTGGCATCTATGTTTTTCTCCGACTCGGACGTGCAAAAAATAATAATAGAACGCTTGAAGTGTGGAAGTGACATCATATCCGAGTTCCGAGTCGGATCTTTGAGAATAAACGAACGCAGCTACTAGTGCATCGAGGAGTTGCTTGCGTAAACTAGCCTACTGCCAGAGACAGAGAGGGCCTGAAACGGATTTGCCCTTGTGGACTAGTAGGTTACTAAATAACAGAGTATGCATGATTCAATATAACGATGCATGCTTTTACTTTGCAATTTAAAAGGTTTCCGATGTTAGCTTTATAGCTGCTAGGTATGGAGCTAAAACAGTCTCAAAAAAGATAAATGCACACAATACATTCACATATGCACACACAGGATTCATACATGCACACACATGATTCATACATGCACACACATGATTCATAAATACACACACAGGATACACAAATGCACAGAAAATTCACAAATGCACACACAAAAATTTAAAAGCACAGAAAATTCACAAATGCATACAAAATTCACAAATACACACAAATTTCATAAATGCACACAAAATTCAGAAAGGCAAACAAAATTTACAACTGCACACAAGATTTATAAATGCACAGGACACGATTCAGAAATGTATTTCTGATGCACACACAAATATAGCTTGATTTACAAACTGCTTGCGGTCTGTGAACGTCACTGCATTTGTGAGTGAATTTTGAGACTCCCCTGACGTGGCTCGACACACAAATGCATTTTTTTAAACAGGGAATGATCTGCAACCAATCAGATATCTCCCTTGTTTTAGCCAATCACAAGAAGGCACCCTACGTGAAGGATTGTTTACTTATAAGCCAATCACATGAACGCTTTCACACAGCGCCGGGAGCCGCGAGTGTTTAACGAAGATTAACAATACTGATAAAAGGATAACTGTTTTCTCTGCCTAGCATTTTCTGCTCAAATTTCAGCAATGAAAGACATTACATTTGACTAGACATTTGAACATTTAAGTTGATTCACTCATGTAAAGACTGATAAAAATGTGTTGCTGCAACATACAGCATTTTCAATTCAGCATATTCAATAACTATGGAATAGTTCAGCGGTAGTGTCGTTGCCTTTCGGTAGGTTGCTGGTTCGAATCCTTCTGTCTGTTATTTTTTTTTAATAATAATTATAGACGTAAGACATATTATTTTATTTCCTTTTACAGAGAGAAATCAACTGAAACCCATGTCTCTTTTACAGCTTGTTTGAACATTTACATTTAACACTTACAAACACTTATAAATGTTAAACACTTAAATATTTTTAATGTAACACAACTTACAGTGATAATTCAAACAAGAATATTACATACACCGATCATCCATAACATTATGACCACCTTCCTAATATTGTGTAGGTCCCTATTCAGCTGCCCAAACAGCAGCAAACAAGCTGAGAGACATGGGTTTCAGTTGATTTCTCTCTGTAAAGGTAAATAAAATCGTAAGTCATACATCTAAACATCACACTATAAAATAGTTTTTAAAGCACGCAACAGGATTCGAACCTACAACCTACCGACTGTAACCCGGGATTTCCACTAACTGCGGAACGGCTACAGATCGGCTCCGCTGCGTGTCGGCTCCGTGCTCCGCCATAATTCAATACCCACCAGGTCCGTATTGGTTGCGGAACGGCTGACAGTGACTATACGAGGACCCTCGCAAATTCACGTATGATCGCGCGATATAACAGGATATATACTGTACTGAATTGCTGCGGAGCTCTCCGGCATCCGGCAGAAATAGAAGCCCTGCGTATCTGCTCCGCAGGGCTGCGGATCGCCGGAGCTGGGACGGAGTCGGAACGCAG
>JACXGM010007817.1:5493-30086 GCA_016801145.1 Umbra pygmaea | reverse complement strand
ATAAGCACTAAGAAATACAATACAAAATGGCTGACATACTGGCCGACCCAATGGTTCAAAGACTCACGATAATTTCACAATGTCATATTTCCTGAACCGTACATGCTAGAAAGTAATGTTTGGTACCATTGGAAGCGTATTTTCCTATACTTGCCATATCGGAGTACCCCGTCCCATCGTTGCTTGCAACTATATTTATCATTACTATTGTCATTATTATTTTAAAATTCTTATATTGTTGTAATTCTTGTTTTTAAGCCCACTGCATAGAATCGCCGTGCCATGTCAAAATAATTTCTCTGCATAGGATGATGTATGTTATTCGATGCATATGATAAATAAACAACTTTGACTTTTGACTGGCTTTGAATCTGATCTGATAGTTCGGGGCTACAGCTAAACGTTGTAAACACATCTGGGAGGGCATGGCCATTCACAGAACTTTTAAACTGCATGTGCTGAAATGAGAAAAATAAAGGCACCCAAACACAAACAAAACAAATTGCAACCGTGACACCGACTATTTGAGAATTGTTATTATTTTGATTATTTAGTTGACCTACAACATTAATTATATTATGATAGCCTTTATAAAATGATTTAAGTTGTACTTAGTTAAACAATGAAGTATACAAGTATATTATTTCATTAATGTTTTATATGATTTTGATTTAATAACATTATTTGTGTGTCAATGAAAGGAGCGAAACATGCCACAATCTAATGTATAGTATTTCACAAAACAATTTTGGACCAAATTAAATTGATTATCAGCAATAAGCAAATCAATAAAATAGGGAAATTCTATTATGCCTTACAGTACTATAGTAGTATAGTATATCTAATGTAATATCATTCCCAATTTCCCTGAATATGTTGCCTGATAAACTTGTTGTCAACAATAGTCACAATACCAAGCATACAGAAACACAGTTATCAAAAAGGCTAGCAAGAAAGAATGGTTTTCAACATAGCCCTTCATAATCTAACATCCTAATCATGGAACACAAATCTAATATTACATTTAATGCTAATACATTATGATGTGAAGGCAAACAATGTATTGCCACTAAGCAACATTATTAGGTCTGTGATATTTAGCTGACTGCTGGTAAGCTAACAAATGCACCGTTTCACTTTGGCCAACCTAAAATTAACTGCAGGCTGCTTGGAGAGTTAGCAAATAGATACTACCTTCATGGGTGACTCCGGGATGGAAGAAGGGTTCAGTCGGGCAGACATTTTTCTCTCGACATGTCACTCTGATTGGCGCAGGCTGTTCCAATGCGCGCTGCACATTTTCAGTTTATGGAATATTCATACATCGTTCCCGCCATCCACACAGCTGCGCTTAAAATTAAGATAGGCTACAATGTTCTAAGCTAATTGATAAACTATAGCGTATACCACCACTGAACTGCTTGGACGGATCCTTACAGTATCTTAAGGGAAAACATATCACTTATACTTAAATGAGGGGAAAATATGTAACCAATCGTGACCACTGAAAGAAAACAAGTTTATAAAAAAGTTTATACTTCCGTATTCTTGGGACGACACTACAGCTCTTGGTGGGTGGGGTTTCACATTGATTTCAATATTAAATGCATGGCTAAAGCGACTGGATATAACAACTTAACGAAGATATTAGTAAATCATTTGTTTGGGCATTTCCTCCAATACGACTCATTTTAATTTTGTAGCGAGTAACGACTTTGTTTTGGAAAATGTAAAGAAGTAAAATTATCAATTGTTGTAATAAAATGTAGTGAAGTTAATGTACAAAGTTGGCAGATAGATACATACTCAAGTAAAGTACAGATACACAAAAAATACTTAAGTACAGTAACGAAGTATTAATATCTTTCGTTAGTACGCCTGATCAACTATACATTCACAAATATCTACATATGACCCATAACGTGGGGAAGGCACACAGTTGTAGATATCTGCCGTCTTTACTGAATCTCACCTACCAATAGCACAGGAAAATACAACTCACTTGACAGGACCATCCATTCGTAAGCATAGCAATAGTGACAATATAATAATGAATCGCCCCTTCCTCCTGTTCACCCGAACCTAAATACAGACTGAGTACACAGGCTGCATTCAATCAGCAATAACACACACCTGCAATATGTTAAGCAAATCAAAGCAGACTATACTCTAGGTGAACGGAAGGAAGGCGCCACATGTACATCATACATAACAAGAACTCAAATCTACCATGCATAGCACGGGAATATAAATGAACACAAATACAGAGAAAGAAAGTGCTTATATACTAAATAAGTCCAATCTCTCAGTTCATATTTTCTGCCACAACCTGGCTATTATCCTTGCCAGGTTGTGACAAAAGGGTATATAACAAAGTATTGAGATGAACTTTTGTTATTGACCAAAGACTTATTCTCCACTGTAATTTACCAATAAATTCATTAAAACTCCTACAATGTGATTTTCTGGACTTATTTCTCATTTTGTCTCACATAGTTTAAGTGTACCTATGATGAAAATTACAGGCCTCTCTCATCTTTTTAAGTGGGCTAACTTGCACAATTGGTGGCTGACTAAATACTTTTTTGCCCCACTGTATCTGAAGACTTGAAAATTAAAACAGAATTTCCAAAACAGGACAAGGCTATAAAAAACTCCCTCAACATTTCCAACTTCAACTTTCATAAACATTGCTAAAAAATTAAGTAAAATGGAACTGTTTAATTCAAAGCAAAATGAAGACAAATAAGATACAGACTGGGCTGAAAAATGAACAGATCTGCAAAACTGGTCACTGCAAAGGACCTTTAGAACAGTTTAGCTGACAATGGAGTAATTGTTCACAGGTCCATAGTACAACGTACCTTACACAACAAGGGTCTGCGTGGGAGAGTTATCAGAAGGAAGCCTTTTCTAAAACCTCATCACAAAATTCAGCATCTGAAGTAGGCAAAAGTTAACCTTGACAAGCCACAATTGTTTTGGAACAATGTGCTTTGGGCTGATGAAAAAAGAATTGTACTCTTTGCCCACAAGCTAAAGGCATGTTTGGAGAAATATTTTGAAATATTTCAAGCAAAGGACACGTCAACTGTTAAGCACAGGGGTGGATCCATTATGCTTTGGGTTTGTGTAACAGCCAGTGGAAGTGGTTATATTGTGAGGGTAAAAGAATGGATTTGAAAATATAATTATGAATCCTACAGTACCTGCTAATCAGGACACTGAAGCTGAAAAGAGGTTGTATATTTTGTCAAGAAAATGTTACAAAAAATCAACCATAAACTATTAACAAGAAACAAGGACAAATGTTTTTTGCCGTCTCAGTCCCGAGACTTTAAATTACGACACATCTTTGGGGAGATGTAATGTGTATGTACATAGGTTTTCTCTTCTGATATGTATTGTATACCTACAGTATACTTTAGCTCTGAACATCTGCCATCCACACTGCTTGCATAACCAACAAGTAGGTGATTGTAATGCGCTTGGAGGAGACTGAATCCCTTACTAACAGCCTTATTCAGCGCTGAACTTGAAGTACAAGAGTCGATATATAGCATAATGTTACATGGCACCTCACACTGGTCATCCCTCCCCAGACCTGAATGGTGCCTGACAAAACTCCAGCTGCCAGGAACAGTGCCTGAGGAAACGGTGCCAGGCTTCGAACTCCAGCAGCTGTCTGCAGGGATATAACTCTGGAGGGTTAGCATTGCATTCAGACCTTAGTGTGTCTAAACAATGGACTGTAAAATTCTGCTACAAGGGACTGTAGAATTCTCCTATGAAGGTAGATCCCTGAAGACATTCAATCTGCTCATGTAATTATTGATTCCTTGTAATCCTCCTGAATCAGTTGGATTATCCTTCCTCTGACACTGTTAACAAAAGACAACACATCAAGGTATTTGTATTTCAATCAACCTAGCAGCTACACCAATATATGCTAATTCCAAACCAGTCATTGTGTAGCGAACCAGAGGGAGCAGGTTGTCGTGGTGATAAAGTAGTTGGTTGGCTGGACACTTAGGTGGTATTATGGGATGTTTGGTCTGCTCCTGATAGTGTGGCCATGAGGCATCCTTTTCACCAGCCTCCTTGTCTCACTGAACAGAGCAGTTTGCTACTTTCCTGAACAATGGTAGCTGAGGGAAATAGACCAGTGGGCAATGTGTGTCACCACAGAGTGACAGCCTGACTGGATCACAGCCCTCTGAACAGTCTATTAGTGTTTACAACAACAAAAGAAGGAGGTGAAGGACTGGTGCTCCATACACACACAATATGTCATCCCTGAAATGAGAATTTATGGTGTTTTTATTTATACGGTGAGGGAACAGACCACTATTTTCTCCTTGCTCACATTGTAAGCGTATGTTTCTGCATTGTATGTGCACAGTAATTGTGTTTTTCAAATACATGTGAATGTGACGTTGACCATGGGCTTAGATCAGACAGGGAATGCTATTAGTTTTCTGAAAGGCAGGGATACGGTCATCTCATTTATTTGGTTCCATTACATTTTGGTGGTTTCATGCTAATGTAATGCTCTCTGGTCCACCCTGCCATCCATTCTAATGGGCAGAGATGAATGGATGGCACACTTCTCTGCTCTCTTCCCACTCTCACTCACTGTAACAAATGTTTTGTAGGCTAATGATACATTTTTTAGTTCTACTGTGTGTGTGTGTGTGTGTGTAGTTGTCAAATGTTATGTTTTTCTCATCTTCTGAAATATATCTAAAAGTTTCTCCTGCATGTGTGTTAGCAAAGCTTTTTGTTATAATGGTACCAATTCATGACTCACACAGATGATGGTCTTCTAATGTTAAGTTTATTCGGGAGTCCATTAGCTGTTGCATGAGCTGCCGCTATGCTTCTTTGGGTCTAGAAACATAAAAGAATAACAGAATACATAATAGTAATTATAGCTATCCCATCATGTAGCCTGGCAACCAAGCTACCATTAGTGGTGATTTTTATCTGACTTCTGGCTAACTTAAATTTATGCACAAATAAAGTGAAATATGCATTCTATTTGACAAAATGTTTAAATAACTACACTGTATGGGCCGTTTTTTAACGATCTAAGCGCATGGTGTGTAGCGCATGGCGCAAGTACGCTTTGGGCATGTCCAAATCCACTTTTGCTAGTTTGACAGCGGATAAAAGCGCCATGCGCCGGGTGCATGGTCTAAATGTGTTGTACTAAGTGTCTTCATTTATTAATAGGTGTGTTTGGGGGCGTAACATGCAATAAACCAATCAGAGATTCATCTCCCATTCGATTTAAGAGCCAGGTGCGTTTGTACCTTTTTTTACATGTTCGTGTGCTGCCGCACTTCCCTGTGTGCATTTAACAATGACATGCTGCACCATTGACTTTAGATCAGGTTTTAATTGGTCAATGGCGCGATCACTTTCCGATGCCTAAAGATAGCAATACATCCAGAACTTTCTTGAACACACCTCCTTGTTAGACCAGCACACCCATGAAGACAAATATGGGCGCAGGTGCATTTGCTACTTAAACGACGCAGGCGTCGGACAGGACATTGACAACTGCGTCAGTCTTAAACAAGCAAAGACACTTACGTTCGAGCTGGGGTCTCCCCAATAATTTTTTTGGGGGGCTACAGGCCTGGTGGGCAGGCCGAAGTACACGTGGATTGGCAGCCATAGCAGGCAGCATTAGCCCAACCAGGGGCCTATATTTCACCATGTACACCCTCCAATGAGCCATGGTGGGTGTACACAGACATTCCACCTGCCACAGGCCCCTATGCTGACATCCAGCTGATGCTGCCCCCTCACCATCATGCCCTGGCTGCAGACCTCCAGGCCCAACCTCACCTGGCCCCACGACAGGCACCTCCTCAGCTGGCTCCAGGACGGGCCCCAGCCTGCCAGAGCCCCCGACGGACGTGGACCTGAAGGTCCTGTTACGGCTTCTACCAGTTTGAGAATGGCACAGTGCTGAAGTTGGCAGGGTCCACTGCGCCGCCTGAACCAGGGTCCCCAGCGCAGCTTGAACCAGGGCCACCTGCGTAGCTTGAACCAGGTCCCCCTGTGCAGCTTGAACCAGGGCCCCCAGCTACGTGATGACAGGGCCCTCTGCTACGCTGTCGACAGGCCCCCCTGCTACGCTGACGACAGGCTCCCCTGCTACGCTGACAACAGGGACTCATCTTCTGTTGGGGTCTTGCGGGCTGCCAGCGACACCAAAAGCTGCCTTCTTTGAAGGGGGCCTGACTGTTTGCAGGGTCTTTTTGGCCCTCATGTCGTTCTCTTTGTCCTGGCCGCCTCTGTGTTGCAGCCTTTTGGGGGGGAGCTACTGTAACGACCAGCCCAGTGAGGGCTGGCATTAACATGGACTGAACATGAACTCTTTTATATTTTTAGTTTAATTTCTGTGTTTTGTATTGTTATTCAGTGCTTTGCATGTAGATTTGGTTTTGGTATTATTTATGTATAATGTCCCTTTAATTTACGTGACACCTCTCTCCCAGTCTGTCCTTGCTAGCATAGGGCTAAGTTAGGCTGGTATCTTGTAGCTCTGATTAGTAACGACAGTCAACCGTGTTTACGTAGCTAGTTAAGGAGATGCATATAAGCTGGACAGACTGAGAGAGAGAGGTTGTCAGTCATTGATTACTGTTTATCGGTGAAAGAAGTTACATTGGGTTTGAAGACATTCAAGGAGATGTCATATGCGGTTTGTGACAAGTGGGTCCCTTTTAAGTTTGGAAGTATAGGTGTACAGAGTGTTTATATGTGTAGCTATTCAGTGTCTGTACCACTGTCTGAAGAGCATGTAGTTAGCTTTATTAAATACTCCATTGTGCACTCGCTAATAGGCATACCCTGTAACCTGCCATTGTCCTGGATTTGTCTAAATAAATATCAAAACAAGCTACCATCTACCTGCCTGGATGTCCTTCTCTCTACACTACCATACCCCATGACACAATTTTTGTGGCCTGAGTCTTAGCCACCCTTTATTTTCACATATAAGTGTGTACTTTATTGTTTGTTCATAAAAAGTAAAAGGTACCGAACATCCATCTGCATGTGACTCCTTTATACACCACACAGTGACAGAATCTCCCACCTTTATTATGGAGTCAGTAGATCACGCTCCAGTTCCAAGCACCAAGACCGGGTGGACGAACACCAGGCCATATTTGAACGTCTTGGCACAGCCATGGATCAGGGGCTGCATAATATCTCCTGTCTGGAGCTATAAATTACCATGGGACCTGTGCTACTTGTGCCCAGCCCACCAGCAGTTCCCCTAGAAGCTCCAAATAACCCCAAGGTGCCAGCAGCCATTTATCTCTCCTTGCCCAAGGATTATGACGGGACGGCATCCCGTTGCCAGGGTTTCTTCCTTCAGCTGGGTCTCTACGTTTCCACCTCCGTCCCTGGAGCTACGGGAACTGACAAAAGGGAACGCATTGGTTTTGTGTCTCTCCAGACGCACGTTAAAGTGGGCTAACGCAATCTGGAGAGATCAGAATTCGGTCATTCACAATTATGAGGCGTTCACCCATTTATTTAGCTCAGTGTTCGACCATCATGAGGGCAAGAATGTAGGTAAACGGCTGTACTATTTGAAGCAGGTAAACAAGACAGCCTGAGAATATGCCCTTGAATTCAGGACACTGGTGGCTGACTCTGGGTGGAACAACAGAGCTCTAATCGATCACTTCTGGTGTGGCCTGCGTGAGTATGTCTGCCGGGAGATGGCCTATCGGGAGACCACGATGGGTTTTGACCCACTGGCGAAGCTGGCCATCCGGTTGGACAGCCTTCTGTAGGTGCGTGGGCACACCGGGAGTAGTGTAACAGTCCCGCCCAGGCCAGCTGTCAGCACAGAGTGTTCCATTGTGCCCATGGAGTTGGGTAACACGGGCATCCAGGGCACCGAGAGGGGATACGGCAGGCATCGGGAGCCGTGTTCCTATTGTGAAGAAGGGGCAGGTTGCTGCACATTGCTTCCTGCGTCTGTCAGGTTCAGGGAGCGGTAACACAAACACCCACAAACCATATCAGGTACTTATCCCTTCTTCCAATGCTTCTAATCAGTTTTATGTTCCTACTATTCCCTGTTTTCCCTAGTGAGGACCCGCTTAAGGCCCTAGTAGATTCAGGGGCAGTGGGCAATTTTATTCATACCACTACAAAACCCTTTACCTATGCAGGCCATAGACAGCAAACCGTTAGGGTCAGGCCTGGTGTGATATAAGACTACTGTACTACAGATTACTGTGCTTGAGGTCCATTCCGAACTCATCTCATTTTATCTGATAGACATCCCCTCCTGCCCATTAGTGTTAGGACTTCCCTGGCTGTCTATACATAACCCTACTATGTCTTGGCCCCTTACGTCCATTGAGGGATGGTTACGTGAGTGTTTGGGAAGGTGTGTTCCGGTTTTGCTAAGGGCCACCATGGTGGAAAGTCCAGCGAGTGCCTCCAACATTCCAATTCCTATTGAATATTTGGACCTTGCTCATGCCTACTCAAAAGCAAAGGCATCCAAATTACCTCCCCATCGAATTACCTCCCTGGGATTGTGCTATTGACCTTAGAACATGAGCTGTACTGCCTAGGAGTCATGTATACCCTCAGTCATCCGTGAGACTGAGGTGATGGAAACATACAACTCAGAATCACGGCATCAAGGTTACATACGCCCCTCATCCTCACATGCATCTTCAAGTTTCTTTTTTGTAAAGAAGAAAGATCGGAGTCTCCGTCCATGCATAGATTATTGTGCCCTTAACACATAACGGTTTGTTACACGTACCCGCTCCCTTTAATTTCCTCAGTAGTGGAGACTATGCATGGCATGCGCTTCTTTACAAAATTGGACCTACAAAGTGCCTACAATCTTGTGCATATCCAAGAGGGAGAGAAGTATAAGATGGCGTTTAGCACTACAACAGGCCACTATGAGTACCTGGTCATGCCGTATGGTCTTATGAATGCTCCATCAGTGATCCAAGCATTTGTGAATGTCATCTTGCATCTTACATCTTCTTTGTGGGGTTGCGGTGTGATTTTGTATATTCCGAGAGTGTGGTGGGGGCGGTGTTGTTGCAGGTCCAGAACCCCTGCAAAGCTACATCCTTGTGCCTTCTACTCTAGGAAGCTAATGCCTGCCACGCATAACTATGACGTCGGCGATCCTGAGTTGCTGGCCATTGCCAGTGCCCTTAAAGCATGGAGGCACTGGCTTGAGGGGGCTAAACACCCTTTCCTCATCTGGACTGGCCAGTACATCTGGTCAGCGAGGAGACTGAACCCTTGCCAGGCAAGGTGGTCTCTCATTTTGACCAGGTTTACCTATGGTTTGTCTTATATTCCAGGCAGCAAGAACGGCAAGGCCGGCACTTTATCACGCCAGCATGACATGGGGGAGTGCCCAGTAAATGAGAACACTGTAATTCCAGAGGCTTTTATAATTGGTCCCGTTATTTGGGAATAGGATGCTGAGATCCAGCAATGTCCTGCTAGTCATCAATATGTACCTGCATCTGTTAGGGACAGGCTCATCTGCTGGGCACACACAAATCCTCTGGTCATCCTGGTATCGGCCTCAAGATCAGCTGTCTGGTAGACAAGTGTTGGTGGCCTACCTTGACTAAGGACGTGAGGGTTTACTTCTCCTCCTGCTCGGTCTGTGCCCAGAGTAAAGCACCGAGACACCTTCCTACAGGGAAGTTAAAGCCTCTTCCTTTTCCACAACTACCTTATCTATTGACTTTCTTAACGACCTTCTCCCCTCAAAGGGGTGTACTGTGATCTTAATGGGTGTGGACAGGTTTTCAAAGGCCTGTCGTCTCCTACCTCTGCCTGGTCTCCCCACAGCCCTGAAGACTGTAGAGGCATTATTTATTACTGCAGAGGCGTTGTTCCGGCATTATGGTGTCCTGGAGAATATTGTTTGAAGTGAATGGGCAGGTTGAGCGCGTCAATCATGAGGTGGGCAGGTTTCTGAGTACGAATTGTCAGGTGCGGCAGGGGGAGTGATCTCGTTTCCTTCCCTGGGCGGAATACCACAGAATTCCCTGCACCACTCCTCCATGGGCCACACATCATTCCAATATGTGTTGGGGTTCCAGCTGGTTCTCCTTGGCACTCAAGCCAGTCCCAGGTTCCTGCAGTGGATGAGTGATTACGGCAAGCGGAGGAGACGTGGGATAGTGCGGACGTCCGCATCTAGCAAGCTTTTTACCATCACAAAATGTACACCAACCGTCACTGCAGGGCCGCACCCCATTCCATGTTTGGGATTGGGTCTGACTCTCATCTTGAAACCTGCCCCTCAACCTACCCTGTCGTAAGCTTGATCCATGGTTTGTGGGGCCATTTGAAGTCATGGGGAGGGTAAAAGATGTGTCATAGAGGTTACGTTGGCCATCCACCATGACTATTTATCCAGTCCTCCATGTTTCCCTCCTCAGGCCGCTAGTAGAAGACCCTCTCCATGAGGCAGGGGCGCAGGAGACCACCCCTCCACTGTTGGAGATCAACGGGGACCGGGCCTACGTGGTAAGGTCTATTCCAGATTTGAGATGGTGGAGGGGTGGCCTCCAGTATCTCGTGGACTGAGAGGGGTGTGGTCCTGAGGAGTGCAGCTGGGTTCTGGCCCAGGACGTCTTGGACCCCTCACTCCTGCACGACTACCATCTGTGTCCTCAATTTCGTCCCCTGGTACTGTCAGCACCAATCCTGGAGCTCCCCCTACTTGTGCAAACAGGATTAGGATGTCTGGGTCCCCCGCCTATTGAAGCCACCGCTCTCAATTCCCCACATGCTCTCATCAGCACCAATTTGTTTCAGCCATGTTACTTCTGTCTCCTATTTAATGCTGCTGTTTGGAGATTGTGGGAGATTGAGCAAAGTGTGTGTGAGTAGCAAACATATATATTTATTTGTAAATGATCTGTTACTGTATGTACACTGCTAAATGTTTATGTAGACTCATTCAAGTACTACGTTACTTATTCTGCTGAATTGATAATGTTTGCTTTGTTCGTGTGAGCTTCTGTATATCTAGTCTATTTTCGTGGCCTGAGTTTTAGCCACCCTATATTTTCACATATGAGTGTGTACTTTATAATTTGTTTGTACAAGTAAAAGGTACCGAACATCCATCTGTGTGTGATTTCTTCATACACCACACTGTGACATGTTGAGGGAAATCATTGACACAAATTGAATTGTTTGTTATTTATGTAGCAAAACTAAACATAAAAGTACACTGATTCTAAATGAACATAATAATCATAGTTGGATAATGTATATATATAGTTTTATTTATCTTACTGTATTTCTTTTTTCCATCTCATCTTCTTTCAACCAAGTACAGTAGGCTGATTGACAACCAATTATTATTTTCAATGAAGATCTTGCCAAAGGCCTAAGTAACTTTGTGGAACAACATAATGAAATATACTTTATTTATCCAATTAAAACATTTTGGCACAGCCTTTCTGCGGCTAGGGTTCAGTGGCAATGTTTAATATCCTGGTTGTGCATTCAGGCTATGCCTGAGGGCTTTGCCAGAGGCGATGCAAATTGGTACCACGCTGCCTGGGGTAGATGTGCGAATAGTAAGACACAATTACCTTGTTAACTTACACTTGAGCAACACCTTTTGTGCGAGTCAGGTACCTGTGAAGTCAATCACAGTTGTATAGTTGGCAAATGAGTTAATCTCCCACATATGTACTGACTTAAGGCATCCGTGTTTGACGAAGTGTGATAAAAAATGGAAGTTGGACATGGCGAATTGGGAAAGGAGAAAAACAAGGAAAGTTTTAATAAAAATATATATATATCTTTGTACCATTTCTTCATTGATATTCTGTGTCTAACAAAATTGCTATTTCAAAAAAATAATTGATTAAAAATGAATAATGACCATGCTAGGTAACATGCTACCTCTCCCTCTGGAAGATATCATTAAAAATATATATTATAAGTTCTGTGCTCATTATTCAACATTTTGACAAGTTTAATGAATATTTAGCATTTGCGTAGCCTAACTGCCTTGAGGGCAGAACAACAGATTTTTCACCTTGACTGCTCAGGGATTTGAGAAATACACTTGAATGCTACTGTAGGTTCCCAGCTGTCCCTGTAGGTTTTAATAGAATGGCCACAGCTGCAAATATGACTTGACAAGACAGTGGCAAGACAGTAAAATTTACAAGAAAGGACTCTGAATGTAATGTTAAATGTCGCAAACAAAAGTCAGAAAACATTCGGTGAAGTAAGCTTTCTCTGCTGGAGTCTTGCAGAGCCTCTAGTTCCTTCCGATTCAGACAAGATTACAAATAATTTCTCATCTTCATATTTATACAGACAAAGGCGAAAGCCAAATATACCAGAAGCATAATACATTGAGTGACCTTTCTCTTGCTCCCCTAAGATTACCTGTCAACCATGTCAGTTTTGTTTGTGTGTGTGGGCATTCTTGGTCTCAAGATTTTCCATAAGCACCTTGGAGACTTTTGGTAACAGTGGATGAATACAGTATGTTGGCCTTAGGCTTTAACTGGTCATTTTGGTAATAGTCTACTTCTGTATGGAACACCTAGGGGCCTGTCAATTCTGAGTGAATTAACTTCTATGAACTCTAATAACACAGCCTATTCTAAAGCATGTACCAATGCCTCAGAAACAAGTAAACTCACTTAACGTGAACCTTTAATAGTTTCTTCATGATCTAATTGTGTTTTTTAGAAGCTTGATATTTAACCTGGTAATTACAGAACTTGGCCAGGCAGTTAAGAAGGAAAAAGGTCATATAAGCCATGCCATTGTAGAGTGGAATTTGCATAGCATTTTTTCTCATCTTTACAATATTACATCAATAAATGTAGCTTCTAAGCTTTTATGAAGGTCAACATTGTTAAATGAGAACAGATGTCAAATTTGAATACATAACTGCCATTTTCTGTGTCCCAACATCAATATTAATTACAGTGAAATTAATGCATCTTCAGATGGTGTTTACTAGATTGGCCTCCAACTCAACTCTGGACCTGGAAGTCAGCTCCTGCTGTTTTCCCGTTATTCTATAATAATCAGTGACTGATTCAGACATTGAACTCTTAGTGTGTGCGTTTAATTTTCAAGTGGAACAGAATCCCACCAGGGTTCCAACCTTGTGGGCAGAAGCTATGGCCATACTGAGACTTTGGCTTTAACCATTTTGTTATTTCCAATGCAATAGGAGTGGTATTTCAAAAGACAGAGATGAACTTTCAGAAAATGTTTAAGTTTAGAGAGAAGTCATGCCAATTCTCTTTAGTCTTTCTCCTTATGCCCCTAAGACAACCCCTGTACTGGTCAAATATCATGTCTCCAAGCCATCCAATTCTTATCACACTGCTTCTTCAACACAGAATCTATACAAACATGAATTATTCACAGGCGCCAACTTACACACTAGGAGTCACTAGAAAGCAACCTAACAAGGTATCTGCATCCAGCTTGTCAGCCATCCACTATGTAGCGCTGTACCTATTTGTGCTACCTAATGCCTTGTGCATTGCTGTGCCTGGAGGCAGTGCCAAATAATGGCCCTAATGCTAACTGGTTTTAATGAGCTTTCTCCATTTTGATCTGAAAAAACACTGACAGTGAAAGTAGTACTATTTGTTTAACACTTAGCCAATTAGCAAGTAATTTTCATGTGCAAGAGCTGTGAAAGTTATCGGGTTAATATTGTAGAAACTCAAGACTAAATCATCAGCATGGTCTGTTAATTAGTTAATTGCACAATTATTTACTTTTCATTGCTAGGAAACTGCAGTGCTTCCACTCAGATATATGGGCTGACGACAACACTGAACAGTTAATGTCAATGGCTCCTAGCCAAAATAATTACTTAAATTTTTTTACCATTATTTAACTAAGCAAGTTGATTAAAACAAATGTATTTTTTCCAGCAACGACCTGGTGGGAATGTACAGCGGAGGATCAGTTAGGGTTAACTGTCTCAACATTCAAAAGATATGCACAATGATTTCTGAGCCATATTTCTTTCTGTTGTTTATAAGAACAAGAACAAGGGCAGCCAGGTGGGCTGTGGGCAGTGACAGTGACTTTGGACAAGGTCGTCATCAAGCCGGGGAGTTTTGCGATGTGGTCCGAGGACTCAAGTAGTCCAAGGTCATCATCCTAAGAATCAACATGACACCAGAACAATTTGATGGGGCATTTCTTAAATCAAGCAGTACCTCAGCTTAGAATGCAGATTGATTCTCGTCCGCCAGAAAAACGAATTAAGCCTGTTTTTTATTATGTACACTGATGACTGTAGGAGCTCCCAGGAGGGCAGCCACTTAACCAAATTTTCAGATGACACAGTTTTGCTGTCCCTTCTCCAAGGTTCAGCATCTGATCATGGAAGGGCTCTCCCTGACTTTGTTTCTTGGTGTGACAAAAACTTATTGGACTTAAATGTCTCTAAAACCAAGGAACTTCTTATTGATTTTAGACGGCATAAAGCGGCAGCTAGGGTGTCTGTTATCCACAATGATAATGTTAATGGTCACCTCATATAACTATTTAGGTACCATCTTTGATGACCTCCTGAAATTCAGTGTGAATACTGAGGCTATTGTGAAAAAGGAGCAACAGAGTTAAAAATAGCTACACCAAAAGGAGCAACAGAGTCAAAAATAGCTACACCAATATAGCTATAACAATATAGCTACACCAAATGAAACAAACCTAGCTAGTCCCTACTCACACCCTAACGCCACACCTCAATCACCAACCACAGAGATGTCCGAGCAGCGAGGAGTGATGAGTAATAAGATCTCACTACCAAGCTGATCTTTTTGTGTGTGTACTTTAAGGATGCTTTCTTGAGTGAATACAGGACAGAATTTGGAAAAAGCAGGGGTCCGCGTGGTGTAGTGGGGTAAGTCACCGCATTGCAGGACAGTCTATATTATGATAGTCATAATGATCTCCCAAACACAAAACACTAAACTAAACTGGTACAAGGTTAAGGGGTTCTAACCAGCCCGCAGCATAGAGCCCTGTATTGCACTGCTGGTTTGCTTCTAAAGCTAAGCAGGGTTGGGCCTGGTTAGTCCCTGGATGGGAGACCAGTGCTGCTGGAAGTGGTGTTGGAGGGCCAGTTGGGGGCAATCTTCCCTCTGGTCTAAATTTCATTCCCAATGCCCCAGGGTAGTGATGGGGACATCTGCCCTGTGTAGGGTGCCGTCTTTCGGATGGGACGTTAAACGGGTGTCCTGACTCTCTGTGGTCATTAACAATCCCATGGCACTTATCGTAAGAGTAGGGGTGTTAACCCCGGTGTCATGGCCAAATTCCCAACCGGGCCTCTCACTTCTATCATGGCCACATAAATAATCCCCCTCCTTACTAATTGGCATATATAACTACTCACCTGTCCACCTGATAGCTGATGTGTGGTGAGCGTTCTGGTGCAAAATGGCTGCCATGCATCACCCAGGTGGGTGCTACACATTGGTGGTGGATGAGGTGGGCTTTCCCCTCACTGTGTAAAGCGCTTTGAGTTCCTTGGAAGAAAAGCGCTATATAAGTTGAATGCATTATTATTATTATTATTATTATTATTATTATTATTATTATTAACCAAACTTACAGTTGGTGGTCCACCCAGATGTATCTAGAGTGCTTAACAAGGGAGTTACCCTGCTGTGATCTACACTCCGGAGCAGCTCTAAACTACTCCTCTACTACTCCTGTGAACAAAAGAACAAATAGGGGATTAATATACAAATTACAAATACAATACTAACAGATCCCTAATATTCCACAACTAGACACACCCAAACACTACTAACACCCTAATTAGGACTAACAACTCATACAATCAAACACAGCTCTCACTCTAATAACTCTACTAAACACAGACTATGAAACACAGAGTTAAGGCATCAGCCAGGACCGACCAAAGTCATCTAGTGTGGCCTCAACCACATGCAAACAAATACAGACCAAAAAAAACAAGAACTCCAGCTTAGACCCAAGAAGAGAGAGCAAGAGACACAGAAGATGGCACATTATATACTGAAGGGCATGATGAGAGATGATGATTGCTGGAACCAGGTGTACCGGATAACAAGGGGGGAGGAGTCAGTGATACTGTACAGTGTACTACAGCTTTTGCAATATATAAAACTAAGAAAAATACTGTCAAGTTTGTAGAGTACTGTACGTCTTTGCTATCAATGTTTCCGAGCTTGAAGGAATATATTCACATTTGTTTTCACATACATTTTCATATTCACATACATTTTCACTCCACTCTGAGACCTTCTCCTCTTACAAAAACTCAACCACACTCAAGGCTCTGATTGGTGTGGCTCCGAATGGAGCTATAACATTTGCATTGAGGCTCTACACTGGCTCAATCTCAGAAAAGGAGATCACCCATCTTTCTGGGCTCCTGGACCAGTAGCGTAGCCAGAAAAAATTATGTGGGTGTCCATCTAAAAAACTTGGTGTGCCACATCGATATTTCTCTACAAAATAGAGGCCTTTATACTATGAAGAAAAGTTTACCATTCCCTATATTTACTTTCACTTGGCTTCACTAAACCTACCAATTGCGATCTAGATACGAGATGTTGTGACGGTGATTATTAATTCATTAAATCAACCCAGGATTTTCCAATCTAGTGACAAGCACGTTCACATAGAAGAGGCGGTGTGTGCACCAGGACCAATCGCAGACACGGAAAAGTCTATGAGAGCCGCATATTTTGCTCAACTGTAATGATAATTTTAGATCATTTTGAATAGCATAAAAGAATATAATCCAGACATAAAGCAGGACGAAAAGCTGGGAAAAAATGCCATGTTTTATTTATTGTATTCTTTCATTTGCAACCCTGAAAGTGTTGACCGGTCATGGGAGCAAACAAAAAATGTACAGGGCGTGTAAATAAACCAATGTTACAATACTTATTTGTTTAACAAGTTCTGAGGAGTAATGAACAGTAAATGTATGAACTGTCTCTACAGTGAAAGGGGATACATTGATGTTGGTCCGTATCAAACAGACAATACATTAAATTACATGTCACAAACAAATGCAACATTATGCAAAAAGTCTGTTGAACTGTAAGCGCACAACTTCGATGTATCGCACTGCACTGGCACAAATGGCTCAAGATTAGTAATTAGCTGCTGAATGTGCTAACTAATGCATAATTAGTCTACTACACTGCTAGTCTCCCGTGATATTCGCTGGGGTCACGTTTAGGTTTGTCATTTGCAAAATCAGCTGGCACGTTGGTCGCTATTTTTGCGCATACACTACGTCTGCCTACGTGGAACTGGATGTTGTTTTTTAACGAAAATAATTCAAAGTTTAATTTAAAATTAACAAATTTTATAATTACACCATAATAGCCTAGGTTTAGAGAAAAACACTTTTTGTCAAGGCTATAACAAAAAGTGCATTTTGCATCTGATTTCTGGGTGTCCCAGCTGCTTCTTTGGGTGGCACAAGCACACCCTGACTGTAAGCCCTGAAGATCCTGGAACTCCCTCTACTGGCGCGAATAGGATCAGGCGGTCGGAGTCCCCCGTCTTCTGATGTCATCGCTCCTCTCTCCACCCGCACATTCTCATCTGTACCAACAGGGTTCAGCTGTGCCTTATTATGGGATCAAATTGCCGCCAAATGTCTTGTGGGTAAATAATACGATTTGCACATCTGTAAATCACAATCCACTCGACGGTTTTGCATTTCGTAGTTGTATGTAAAAATCTGTAAATATGTGATTAAATTCTTGCAAGAATTAAACATACAAATCACTGTCTACGGATGCAAATCGCTGTCCACAGATACAAATCACTGTCTACGGATACAAATCTCTTTCTACAGGTTTGCGAATCTACTTTGGTGTAAAATTCCTGCCAAATATCAGCTGACTCCAAGTGACTAATGGGAATTTCGGGGGCGGGGTAGACGTCGGGCTAGCTATAATTCGGGAGAATTTCCGAAGCTGCTATTTCTTCGTCCTGGCTAGCATCTATTGATTTCAGGTAAGAGCTTTCGGTGAAGTTGCTTTATAAGGTAGTTTTTTTATGTATGTTAGCTGTCAAGGTGTTTGTTGTAGGTAAACCAAATTAGCACAACGACACTGTGTGGACACGAGTGACGGTAAAAGTTTAGATACAGTTACCTAGCTACAGTCCTAATGTAGCTGCTTACAAAATAAAAGCTCAGTAAACTGACGTTTAATTTAGTCTCATACCGAACTGTCAGTAATAAAAAAAACATGCTACCAGTAATGTGTATCTTGTTAGTTAATCAAGCTGAACATGTGCAACCCTGTAGTCACCAATCAATAA
This sequence comes from Umbra pygmaea, assembly GCA_016801145.1. Lineage (NCBI taxonomy): Eukaryota > Metazoa > Chordata > Actinopteri > Esociformes > Umbridae > Umbra > Umbra pygmaea. Next base: position 11,696 of record JACXGM010007817.1, on the reverse strand, counting down.
TGTATTTGTTTATTAAATTCAGTCCATACAATAGTTGCTTCAGATACTGATACAATTGACTAATTTGCCATTATTCTTGGTTAGCCCAAAGCTTGAATACTTTAGTACAGATTATTCAGTTTTTTATGTACACCACTAGGACGAAGATGTACCAGGATAAGAAGCTTGAAGAACCGATGTTCACTTACTGTTGATCATCCTGTAGCTGGTCCACTGTTACTGTCCGAGGTGTGACAGGCAATAACGTCCAGCAGAGCAGGTAGCCTAACCAATACCCTTTTGTATAAGGCAGGGCTATTCAAATCTGGTACTGGAGGGCCGAAACACTTCTGGTTTTTGGTTCTATCTGCTCGTTGATTTTGAGTGAAATACTTGTTTTTGGTTCTATCTGCTAGTTGATTGTGGGTGAAACACTTGTGGTTTTTGGTTCTATCTGCTAGTTGATTGCCTTCACCTGGCATCTCAGGTCTGAAGCAGTCCCATATTATGAGTAGAGGATAAAGCCAGAAATGATTCGTCCTTATGTATGTACTGTAAATGTACAAAAGACCATGCATAGAATTATGGCATTTGTGTTATACAATACACACATCCATGAGATTTAAGTTGTGTAGCTAAGGTGGTCAATAGACAATACCGGTGGTAGTGCCATACTGTGCCACAACATGCAGCAGTAGTTAAATAATAGCTTGCTATGGTTATTTTTTATGCGTACTTGTATGTCTAATCAGTTATTTTATGAGACCCTTCATTTCTACAGGGGTTATTAGGGCAGCATATACTGGAGAGATTGCATTCACGCCTGACTCTCTTTCTTTAACAAAGACCATTGGATTTAAACTATCTTGAGTTCATATGTAACCAGGAAACAGTTTTTAAGTGCCATGTCTATACATATTCAATGCCTCAGGACATTACAGATGCTTTATTTGAACTAAAAGACATGATTGGAAGAGACCAAGGTTCACAAGCCTTCAGTGTAGTCCACGTGCAACGAGATTCTTGGGCTGGACGTCCTAAGATACTAATACCAGAAGAGATTGTCTGTGAGTTGCATCGCAGAATTGTTGGGGGTGTGCACTAGGACAGTATTTAGAAGAATGGCAGAACACAATATGTCTGCCAGGGGATTGTACAGTTCTTGTACAAATGAAGAGTTGGATGCACTGGTGTCATGCATTAAGTCCAGGATGACCAATGCTGGATATCGTCTGGTGAAAGAGACTAACAGCACAGGGACAATGGGTGCAATGGGACAGAGTTAGGGCATCCATGCATCGGGTGGACACCATGGGCATTTTATACAGAATGACACAGCTAGGGTGTCATCAGGCGTACGTATTCTGTGCCCTACCAACCACAAACATATTCGGTAAGTAATAGGTGTGTTTTCCTAAATAAACAAATATTGAAATAAGTTGTTGAAAACTGAGAATGTTACTATTCCAGTAGTACGGCCAAAAAACATGTACTTCAAGGCTTGATAAATAAGAGTGAAAACAACATACCAAAAGTATTCTGGACAGTAGTTGTGAGATAACTAAAGGTATTATTCATCCATAAACAGTGTCCTATTTTTATATGTACAGTTACAACTTTGTAATTTTTGGAGGGATCGATGGGTTTTCAAGGAAGGTATGCTAATTAAAATAATTCATAATTGACCCTTGCGCAAATATACAGTGGCTCAAGTATTCAGCCCTCTCTGACTTCCAGATGTCACTTTTACAACACAAAAATAGATTTAATCAGGATTTTTATTGTTCCGAATTATTTCTAGATTTTAGTTTGAAATTAAACTTTTCAGTTGATCAACAATTAAACATCAAAGATGTGCATTGACAGCTATGATTTTGTAAAAATTGAAATCCATGAAATCTATTGAAAGTAATTCAATCCATATAAAATTTTATTGGGATTGATGTAGATAATGTTTCTTGGAGCTGCTAATAACAACTGCGCTGCTACTACTCTGGCATTCTTCAATCAGTCTGTCGAGAGGTATGGAATCCCCCTCAGGTAAGACCAGTATGGAATTACTATAATGCAAATGCTAATTGTATCTAATGGTGTGTGTATACAATGTACAACATTAAGAGTATGATGTAGTGACCATCCCTACATCATACTCTTATTGTGTACATCATACTCTTACTGTACAACATTAAGAGTATGATGTAGGGATGGTCACTGTCATTTGAAAGCTGTTTTACTTTTCTCAGTCATTGACACCTGACTTTCATCCAGTGAGTGAAGGGTGTATTTAGATAGTACAGCTTTTGTTATAATTGAAAATGAATAAAGTACATATAGCTGTATAGGTTTAAATTCACAAATTTAATGTGTGAATACTTTTTTGTTTTCCAGAGTATGGGCAGACCTTGGTGTGGAGAACGTTGGAGTGGCACGGCTAATGTTGTCGGTGCGTGGCCCTGAGAACGGAAGCTTCATTGCAGGCAAAAGTGTGCACAATTAACGGTAAACAGAAATTCTATACACATTTCTATAATTACTTGGAAATGTTAGGTCAATGCAGAATTGTATCATTTATTTAAAGAAATTATTTGTGTAATCATGTATCAGCATTGAAAGGTTGTGGCGAGATGTTTGGATGGCAGTGACCAACGTCTTCTATGACGTCCTGCACACGTTATAGGAAGAGGGGCACCTGGACCTAAGAAGTAGTTTACAACTATTCTGCTGCCACTATGTGTTCCTGCCACGCCTTAAAAACAATCTACAACTATTCCAATAAGGATGGGACAATCATCCAATTGGACAGAACAAAACCTGACCCAAATCAGATGTGGGCAATGGGAGGATTGCAAAATCCCATTCATGGCCCAGATGATGTCGTGGTAAGTAATTTAGAAGTGTTGACAGTTGTCCAGAAGACACTCATTGACACCCTCCACAAGGTCATTGCTGAAAGTGCTGGCAGTTCGCAGAGTGCTGTATCAATTTAATTTTCAATTTTTTGAGGTGCATCTCTATATAATCAGATCATTATTTAGTGTGACTGCCCTTTGACTTCAAAACAGCATTCTTTAAAATTGATAAATGGACTAGAATTTGAAGTGATTTTTAGCACCATGTTATTAAGCATATGTTTTTATCAAGAATCATATTAGTAGTAAATGCATACATTTACATACTGGCCCCACATGTGAATGTCAAATTTACACCCTTAGAGCATGGTGGTTTTACCACTATCACTGAGTTTTGCTACACAAAAGGTCATAATAAAAAGCAAAGGGTCAATCTTTTCCTATATTTCAGTGATTCCAGATTCCACACATTGACTGGGAAGCCAGTGGTCTCCTTGTTCTTTCACACTCTGGGGTGACTGTTCCTGTCAGACAGTCCACTCAATGTTCAACAGATGGAACACCTTAGAGCAACCATTGATCCTGGATCCTCCACAGTCCTTTGGAATGGACATATACCTGAACACAGTACAATGTGTACAAAATATGTTGGGTAATTGAAGGTGAAACAACGGTTTGTTTAGTAGTTCACCTACTGGCGGCTGTGTAAAATGCCAATGTAGTTTATCCCTGTAGTTAATGGAAAATATGCAAAGACATTACCAAATGTTAAAACTGGGAATTTTATTGTTTTTGGAATTTCATGCCAGCAACACTTTTCAAAAAAAGTTGGTATGTTTACCACTGTGCAGCACCACCTTTAACAATAAAAGTTAAATGTTTTCCAATTGTTGCTTGATATTGGACTTCAGCTGCTCAATCAGTCTGGTTCTCCTTGGTCGTATTTTTTATTTCATAACTGCAGGCAGGCCAGTTTAGTACTCAGACTCATACTACGGAGCCATGTATAGACATGCTGTTGTAATATGTACAGAATGTGCAAACATTTGGTAAATTGCCTGACACTACAAGCTAACCAACATACAGTATTGCCCAGTTTAGTACTCAGACTCGTACTATGGAGCCATGTATAGACATGCTGTTGTAATATGTACAGAATGTGCAAACCTTTGGTAAATTGCCTGACACTACAAGCTAACCAACATACACTACATGCTAACCAACATACACTACAAGCTAACCAACATAAAGTATTGCCCAGTTTTCCCACATTACTGAGTTGATGTACTCTGAGATCTTCTTTTGTTAACTATTTTCAGTCCCAGTAGGCGTTGCAATGGACCTTGTCTCTCCTTTGGCAACAATAGTCAGACAGTTGTGGTGACTGATGGGATGAACAGAAACAGTGATGAGAAAGGGCAATCAAGACACATGAATTAGAGGGTTTTTAATTAGCTAGTGAGATTTTAATTAATATGTTATTTCACCAGGTTAGTGAACTGAGAACACATTTTCATTTTGAGTGTTGGCCCAAACCCTAGGCAATAGATAGAAGGAAAGAAACTCCCGCCTTACAAACATGCATGTAGATGAATTGAAGTCTGACATCCCAATCACCCACAGAAAGAAAAGTTTAGAACAAATAGCAGTACATACATTTACAGTACATACATAAAACTAAGCTTACATGGTCAGAACCTATGCCTTATACCAGGGCGATTTAATTCCGGTACTCGAGGGCCAAATCATTTCTGGCTTTATCCTCTACTAATAATATGGGACTGCTTCAGACCTGAGATGCCAGGTGAATGCAATCAACTAGCAGACAGAACCAAAAACCAGAAGTGTTTTGGTCCTCCAGTACCAGATTTGAATAGCCCTGCCTTATACAAAAGGGTATAATTTGCCTTATACAAATATTGGTTAGGCTACCTGCTCTGCTGGACAATATTGCCTGTCACACCTGTGACAGTTCGGTATGAGACTAAATTAAACGTCAGTTTACTGAGCTTTTATTTTGTAAGCAGCTACATTAGGACTGTAGCTAGGTAACTGTATCTAAACTTTTGCCGTCACTCGTGTCCACACAGTGTCGTTGTGCTAATTTGGTTTACCTACAACCAACATCTTGACAGCTAACATACATAAAAAAAACTACCTTATAAAGCAACTTCACCGAAAGCTCTTACCTGAAATCAATAGATGCTAACCAGGACGAAGAAATAGCAGCTTCGGAAATTCTCCCGAATTATAGCTAGCCCGACGTCTACCCCGCCCCCGAAATTCCCATTGGTCACTTGGAGTCAGCTGATATTTGGCAGGAATTTTACACCAAAGTAGATTCGCAAACCTGTAGAAACAGATTCGTATCCGTAGACAGTGATTTGTATCCGTGGACAGTGATTTGCATCCGTAGACAGTGATTTGTATCCGTATACACTGATTTGTGGGTGTAATTCTTAAGTTGTGTATGTGTAAATATTGTTTGAATACTTGCAACAAAAATAGTTTGTACAGATACAAATTGTTAATTCTTGCAATTATTTAATCACGCATTCACAGATTTTTACATACAACTACGAGATGCAAAACCGTCGAGAGGATTGTGATTTACAGATGTGCAAATCGTATTATTTACCCACAAGACATTTGGCGGCAATTTGATCCCATACCTTATTGGCATGGCTATATAAATTCCACCAAGCCCTGAGAGTGTCGCGGTTGATTGTTTGCTGCAAGGATCTCAGAAGTATATATATTATATAAATTGCATTGTCTGCTGTTTAGCTGCAGTACAGTTATTTACTATTTCCTTCTTCGGAAGTGTTGTATAAAGTGTTCGTGGCCACACTGTTTCAGCCACAGTTTCTTTTGTCAACTGTTCCTTATTCTGAGCCACTGTTACTTCAAGTAAAAATAAGTACAGTTGAACCTCTGCGTGTGACTCCTCATTCTCAAAGTAAATCGTGACACCGGCACACCCGTGCCTACGCCACTGTCCTGGACCTGCTGGAGCCAGGAGATGAAGTGATGGCAGACAAGGGATTTACTATCGACACAATGCTGGAGGATGTTAGTGCGAGGCTCATTATTCCTCCCTTCAATCGTACCACCCAGTTGACACACAAGGATGCAGTCAGCACCCAGGCCATCGCTCGCTTGAGGATACTAGTGGAGAGTAGTGGTGCAACGGATCGTCACTGATCCGTGATCCGTTCGGATCAATATCTTCGGTTCGGGACACACGTGATCCGCGGATTGATTACTGAAATAAAAAAGTTTTGCGCATGTTCAGTCCGCTCACAGCATGGTCATGGCGAGCGGAGGAACGGAGGAGCTTGGACGTCCCGCGTCATTTAAATCCCCTGTATGGGA
>JACXGM010007816.1:0-29987 GCA_016801145.1 Umbra pygmaea | reverse complement strand
TGCATTGACCCTGCCCTTGATAAAACACAGTGGACCAACACCAGCAGCTGACATGGCACCCCAGACCATCACTGACTGTGGGTACTTGACACTGGACTTCAGGCATTTTGGCATTTCCTTCTCCCCAGTCTTCCTCCAGACTCTGGCACCTTGATTTCCAAATGACATGCAAAATGTGTTGTTGTTTTGTTGTGCTGCTGCTCTGTAGCCCAGGTCAGGCGCTTCTGCCGCTGTTTCTGTTTCAAAAGTGGCTTGACCTGGGGAATGCGCCACCTGTAGCCCATTTCCTGCACACGCCTGTGCATGGTGGCTCTGGATGTTTGTACTCCAGACTCAGTCCACTGCTTCCGCAGGTCATCCAAGGTCTGGAATCGGTCCTTCTCCACAATCTTCCTCAGGGTCCGGTCACCTCTTGTCATTGTGCAGCGTTTTTTGCCATACTTTTTCCCTCCCACAGACTTCCCACTGAGGTGCCTTGATACAGCACTCTGGGAACAGCCTATTTGTTCAGACATTTCTTTCTGTGTCTTATTCTCTTGCTTGAGGGTGTCAATGATGGCCTTCTGGACAGCAGTCAGGTCGGCAGTCTTACCCATGATTGCGGTTTTGAGTAATGAAACAGGCTGGGAGTTTTTAAAAGCCTCAGGAGTCTTTTGCAGGTGTTTAGAGTTAATTAGTTGATTCAGATGATTAGGTTAATAGCTTGTTTAGAGACCCTTTTCATGAAATACTAATTCTTTGAGATAGGAATTTTGGGTTTTCATGAGCTGTATGCCAAAATCATCAGTATTAAAACAATAAATGACCTGAAATATTTCAGTTGGTGTGCAATGAATCTAAAATATATGATAGTTAAATTTTTATCATTACATTATGGAAAATAATGAACTTTATCACAATATTCTAATTTCTTGAGAAGGACCTGTATATTATATATATTTCTTAGTTGTGTATTTACATTATCCTAAATGTTCCCACCAACTTTCAAACCCAGAGAAATTTGTAATATAATCGAAGACACGGGACGTTTCATTTTGTCTTCTGTCAATGGCGTCATATAACCTTTGACTGCTCTAGTTCCAGGGAACCACCAAACATAACGTGAATGAAGTTATAATATTTTTAACAATACATTACTTTGTCAGTGAACATTTTTTTTCTGCCAGAGATGCTAGATTGGAAGGTTGTCATTGACACCAATAACAAAACCCATGATCCCACGCTACTTCTCGACGTAATCGAAGTACATATTTTGCTATTGTTTAGATTGAAAGACCCCTAGCGGCCAAATACTACATATTGTACGTTTAACTACAATGAGATATACTGATTCCGGTTCGAAAGTCAATTATTTCATACCAATATTTTTCTTTTCAAGGTAGTTTGTTTTATATATGAAATCCACAATCTATTCAAACATTGTAAGCATCTATGAAGATGATAAATAACAGACTCATGAAAATAATTAAAAATAATTAAAATACTTTATCTTTAAGTACCTTTACAGAGTTTGCTACCCCTCTGAAACTATGAAATGTTTAAACTGTTTGAAATGTCATCTTAAAGTTGTTAACTACAATCAGTGTTTAGATTAGCTGTCTTTAGATCTTTTGATATTCCTAGGCTTGTTTTATAAAACCATGAGAACACTCTTGACGTAGTAGTGACATTAAGTTCATGAAATTGTTAAACAAATGTAGGCTTAAGCCTTGTCTTTAGTTGTAATGATACACAGTATTTTTATTCATTTTTGTAAACCTTTTACCTTGAAATAGCGGGTCCGTTGCTGTAGTTCAACTAATGTCAAGTAGACTTAAGTGTTAATATTTCACTATAGTTAAAAATATATATATATATGTATAAAATCTGAATTACAAGCAACTCAATTGACAATATTCTACACAATATTCTTAATGTTTGAAACATATCTTTATGTTAAAAATAAGTAAGATTACAAGTCCTTACTAGGTGAAACCCATTGAATCTAAGATAACTTGTCACCATAGCATCACCTGCTTGAAGCCTGCGCTCAATCAGGTACATCTGTCTCGTCACCCCAATAGCCCATACCTCCTTTAGTCGCCACTCCTTCCAGTTCTCAGCTGCCAAGTAGAGCTTGAGATTTCTGCCCGAACCCGACGGGACCGACCGTAACCCGTCGGGTTCGGGTTGATTCGGTCTTAATTTCTCACGTATTTCACCAGGCACGTCGGGATAGGGCCGGGTTCGGTCTGTAAATTGATTATGGTAATAAAAAAAATATATAAGAAAATACTTTGCAACATTTTTAGTTGCTAACTTGGTTAATTTAAGCAACTCCTATCCATCTCAGTCAAATCGTTTTCTGTCCATGCCCTTTTTCCCTCTCCCTGATGATATTTAGAGAGAAAAATGATAATGGATGCTGCGGAGGTGAAAAGACTCCTGGGTTCTAGCGTTTACATTTTGTCAGCCCAGGAAAAAAAATTAAGTCGGAGGTGTGGAAAAACTTTGACAATGTGCATGATCAAACTAATACACCGGTGGGTTATGTGCAATGTAAAAGTTGCCGCTGTCTTTGTAAGTATGAAGGCATCCCAAACTGAACTTGACCTGTCTCAAAATAAAAGTGGAGACTGCTTATCGCGAATCATTCCTATATACAAATTCTGTTTAAGAATTTGATTATACAGCAATCAATTCGTCATCTTATAATGTTAATGTTCGGTCTTGTCATTCATATCAACATTTGAAGAAAAATAATACAAGGTGTAGTCTAACGGTCTCCCCAAGAGAGAGAGCGTCTATAGCCTAGATAAATACAGTAAGTGGTTTCTCTCCAGTGTGTACCGTTTCATGTTCGTTCACTGCTATTCTGGCCTTTCATTACCCATTACGATCACATGTTTAGTCTAGTTTAGCGTCTGTGTCACATGTAGTATAATTGTCCAATAGGCTAGATCGTTTCCAATCTAATTGTACACTGCAAATGATTAATAAAGATCGATCAATCTATCTATCTATAATTCAATCTAATCTAACCCAGCATTCATTCATTCTAATTTTTTTCTTGTATTTAAGACTGTCATTGTTTCATTGCAGCCTGTGAAATAATAATATAGCCTGGTGTTAAATAATATAGCCTATATTGTTGTTTTTACCACACGCAAATGTTTATCGTTTATAAAACAACGGTTATTTTCGCCATCCATATTTGCGTATTTGTCTACATTCAAAATGTCGGGCTATAAGTCAGTTCGGGCTTCAAAAACCTATTAAGGTGCCGGTTCGGTCTCGGGTTCGGACAGATATGTGTCGGGTTCGGTCAGTATCGGGTTAACATTTTCAGGACCGATTAAAGCTCTATTGCCAAGTACTGGAACGAACTACAAAAAATGTAGAAACTTGAGACCACAATCCCCCTCACTGCCTTTAATGATCTACTGTCAGAGCAACTGTCCAATCATTGCACATATTAACTCTCCTTCCTCATTTACACAATTATGTCCCAGTGACATATTTGGACTTACTAATCTGCACAGTGTTTTTGTATGTTATTTGCAGTTATTCTGAAGTGTTACTTATTCCATTGTTATTGCCCTGTTAATTTTGACCTACCTCTCTAATTAGACCTCAATTACACAACGTGTATACAGTATATACTTCCTACCGTATACTCTGAGTATCCTGCATTTGGTTTTTCTACTTTGGTGGAAAAAGTTTTGTTTCTTTTATTTCATGTGTAATTTCATATTATCTTGCACTGTTATGCTTTATCCTGACCAGGTCACCAATGCAAATGAGAAACATTTGCTACCTGGTTAAATAAAGATGAACTGAAAAATATATTAAAAATAGAAGTAATGTGATAAATAACAGAATATTATGAGGAAGATTGTAAATAGAGCCTCTTCCTTTATAAGCCTCTGTAATAATACACTTTCAGAAAACATTGTTTTTAAGACATTCAAGGACATTGAACTTTAAAAAAGGTAATTCTAGTCTGTGCATTGGCAGCAGTAATTCCTACCATTGTTTTAATTACTGAATTAATCACGACATAAAGTATATTTACTTGAAAAAAATGTGTCAAATTTACTTTTGTCATAGGTATTCATTCTCACCTGTCCTGGGGCAGTGTGATGGTGAAGAGAGCATGGATGATACAGATGTAAGATGCTATGATGAAGACCATAGGGATATAGAGTGCTATAGAGTCAGCAACGTATGCCATCATGTCATTAGGAGATACATCAGAACAGGGGGCCGCCAGAATGAATAGAGGGTAGTGGTCACAGAAGAAGCTGTTGATCACCAGAGACCTGCAATACAATAAATGTTTACTTTTTATACCAGCACCAAGCCTTCAAAGAGGTAACATTTTGGCTACTAATTCACCTCATTAGCCGCTAGGCTACTTACCCACAGAAGGAGAGGTGGGTGATGAAGCCCACAAAGAACAACACAATTAACACAACCAACATCCAGGCAGCACCCAGCAGCTGAAACATGGACCTGTGACTCACTATCTTATTGTACCTGTGTAGACAGTGGAAATAAGTTAATAAAAATGTACATGTCATAGTAAAGAATTTCTTACAATGGTGAGAAGTCACACATTACCATACTTTGTATTGAAGTTTCAGCTGGGATTTATTTAACCCTTGGATTGCTGTGGTTACACAGTGTATTTGTTAACAATATTTTTCCAAAACTCATAAGCAGGGCTGCCTATTTACTACTGGTCATTTTTTAATACTGTACCCAAGACCAGTTTGGTAGTTGGAAAAATAGTGATTGGGAAATTACTACAATTCAGGTTTGCATTGAGCCCTCAATTGTTATTATTATATCAGTATATATATTAGATTTAGTTGATCTAACATAAGTAAGCTAACATTTTATTATTTCATATAAAGTCAATAAATCTAAATGAAAATATTTTTTGTCATATTGAATTTAATTTGAATTAACTTGTTACTATTTTATTACATTTTGTATCTAATACCTGAGTGGGCAGCAGATAGCCACAAGTCTATCATAGGAGAGAATGGTGAGGTTGAATGACTGCATGTAGAGGAAGACAGAGATGAAGAATAAATTGGTGAGACATTCGTCGTAGGAGATGAATTGCCTGTTGAACAGGAACATATCGAAGACCTTGGGGACCAGGGATGTTGTCTCACATACGTCCGTAAAGGCCATGTTGAACACTGCAATGTACTTTGGTCTGTGAGGTAAGATTATAACATTGTCGTCACCATAGGGAAATGTTGTTTTCTGTTCTGTTTGTGAACTATAGTAAGACACAGGTGTCATAGAAGAATATAAGAAATAATAAGTGAATATGAATAATTCATATCCAAATTGAGTTAATAAATTACTGAAAAGATTTTACAGACACATTTTTTCAGAGCATCTCACATTATTATACTTTTAATTATTTTCCAGTAATATAATACAATCTACTATCCTAGCATTCCAGGAAAAATGTTCTTCACTAGTGAGCTACAAAGGATAAAAGAAATCTGATTACCTGTGGAGACTTCGGTCCACAATGATGACAAACATGACAAAGGTATTGCCCACCTAGAACGAAAAGTCACAGATGTTAAAACCTTTCTTTAGACCATAGAAGACATCAGAAGTCTTTTGCTTTGCACTATTGCCCAAATCACTGAAAATGTCTTCACATTGCTACTGGGGACATATATAAAGGAGCTGTTGCAGAAATGATAATGCTGTTAAATGCTGTTGTCCTACATGTATAACATAACTGTTATATAACTGTTATATTACAGTTTTACAAGGTTTTTATTATTTAATAGCATACAGCTTTCCTGTTTCTATTAAAATTTTAACAGTCTGTCACTATGAACTTGTTAGTTATTAACCCCCTGGACCAGAGCTATGGACTAACCAGAGAGATGATATACACAAAGCAGAGGAAGATGTAGTAGTACTTCATGTTGGGGATGCCTGAGAAACCACTGATGAAGAAGTAAGCTGGTCGGATGGTGGTGGTGGTGTTCTCTGTGTGGCTGGGTTCAGAGGTCAGAGAACTCATTTTTAGTGTTGTTGATAAATGCTCCTTCTGGCTGTTAATAATACGTGGAAAAAATAATAATAACTAAATTAAAAATATATAAATATACACATATTTTAGTTTCTTACACAACCTGTTCAAACATTTAATAGTCTTAGTTTGGAAAGTAACTAAAACATAAATAAAATAAATAGGAACACAACAATTATAACAGACTTTATTTCAATTGATGTAAGGAATAACATGTCAAAGCTATGTTAATATATGGTAAACAGGTACCTGATGAACCCAAATACAATATAAACTTTTACATATTATAACTACATGTGGTGTTAATTAAGTTCTACCTGTTCTTACCGTCTTCCGTATTCTGAAAAGGTGTGACGGACTGGAGATCAACTTGTGGTTGTGCTTTCAGACCACTTCCACAATTATACCTGCAACTTTATGGTGGCTCTGCAGTAGGATTTTCCCTAAGGGCCACCATATGGCATGTGCAGATTAAGCACATACTGTAGACAAGTCAGCTGAATTGTTGCATGTAGAAATGTTATTCCACTTTGCTCTCTATCCAACTTAACACATGCCTTTTTACAGCTTTAACTAATGAAGAGTTAAGCCAAATCAAATCTGACTTAACATGTGTATAAATACACTGTTGTATGTTTTATTATATTTTTTAAAATGTATTTAAAGTAGACAAAGCTGTTTTGGATGTCAATTAGACAATGACAAGCTTGAGAGGATATATTTAAATGCAATAAGACACGTAAGAAATAGAGAGTCAAATTTAATAGAGTTTATTTCAGAAGAGAAACTGAAATGAAGGAAGTTAGAACACAAATTTAGAACCCAATTTTGGAGCAATAGACATTTAAGCTTGATCACAGGATAACAATAATATCAAAAAACAGATATCCTTTACAATATTCTCTGTTTTTTTAAACATGGGTTACCCCAGCAATAATGATGGAATAATTACAACCATTCGAATTTACAGTACACCATGCCTACAACAATATTGATATCTCCAGTAAGAGCAGATGGGTGGTATTTGCTTGTGGTGCAATGTGACCAGCGTAACAGTTGGTAGCAAGACCGTTTTGATCACGTAGATTGAAGTGTCTTCAAGTCCCTCACAAAATGGAACATCAGTGAATCTGCTGACTGGATTAGCTATGACAGGCAAGTATTGGCAATTTGTTTTACCTTTGCATGCTAAGATTCCCATACCATGAAATACAACATAAACTTAAAATTGACTCAATAAAATATTTATAAAATAGAGTCATCAATGTCTTGTCCACATTATAAGTATTCAATCTGCGCAAAAAGTAAAAGAATACCTTTTTTGTAGACATTAGATGTGTTGACATCATGGTTCAACTTGCTGTCTATCACAGTTTCCAGGTATTTGTAGCACTGAACTGTCTCAATTAATAATCCATTGATTATTATAGGCAAAGTTGGGTGGGAGGTTTTTCTGAATTCAATAGACATGTTTTTATTTTTGTGAACATTTAATTTAAGAAAATGGTTGTCACACCACTCAACAAAGTAGTTCAGAACTGGTCCATGATCAACCTCTCCATCCTCAAGTAGACTGATCAAAACTGTGTCGTCTGCAAACTTCAATACATGCCTATTACTATAGTGGCTCCTACAGTCATTTTTATATAAAATATACAGTAATGGAGACAGGATACACCCCTGCGGTGAGCCTGTAGAGGACAGCTGCTTCTGAGATGCCATTTGCGCTGTCTGCCTAAGGTCTACATGTTAAAAAATCAAATATCTATCTCACCATACATGGATCAAGATGAACAGAAGTGGACAGAAGTTTCCTAACTAACTTCTGGTTGAATACTAGTCATTTTTGCAGGGGTTTAACCCAATTGAATAAAAATAAATCAGGTCACATGGTGTTCCACACCTCGGTACCTGATCAACTGAACTCCTTTTCCTCATATTTTGGGACTCAGGGTTCTGGGCCTACTACTGGTGTGTTTAGGGAGACCAAGGTCTCTAAGGTGTGCACAGCCTTTAAATGTGTTCACCACCGCAAGGCTTCTTCGGCCTCATTTATAAAACTTTGCAGTGGATTTGCATCAGAAGTGGCGAATGGATGAAATGTAGGACGTGTGTACGCAAAGAAATATTCAGATTTATAAAACCATGCGCACGCACGTCCTACGCTTTTTTCTCTTTATAAATCACAATCAACTCAAAATTTGGTGCAGCTTTTGCGGCTGCATGTCACGCCCATAATTGCCCATAAATAGTCAGTGAAACGCCGCAAAATTAATATTACTTGATTGAGAAATCATGGCAAACAAAGAGAGGAAAACCAAAAAAAGAAACTTCACTCAATGTGAAGTAGTAATTATTGTTTGGCGAGGTGTAAAAGAGGAGGAAAATGTTGTTTGAAGGGCACTGTGTGGCCATTACTAATACCATAAATGCATTGGAATGGCAAAAGTTTGCAAACACTATGATGCAGCCTGAGAGTCGGGCCATGGCCGAAATATAAAGAAGTGGTCAGACATCAAAGTCAATGTCAAAAAGGTCTAGCGCTTTATTGCAAAAGTCTGCCACGGTTGGGGGAAGATTAGTTAAATTAGTGAGCATGATGTCTGGATCACAAATTATTTGGACATTGATGGAATGAAAATGGTTACGATTAATGACAGCATTTCTTTCTCATTCGGGGCCCTCGTTCGGTGCCCACGAGTTCAGTTAATAGCACTGATACGTTTGGGAAACCGGACATATAGCTGCAAGTTGTGCTTTTGTGTTTGCCTGTTCACCCACGGTGTACAGAAACTTCATGTAGGCTAATTATGCGACAAGCCTATAAATATACCTAACACGTCTGGCATAACCCGGCTAAGGATTGGCTGAGATATCCCTGACCTGTCAGCCAAATCCGTCTGGAAAGTGCCAGTCGCCAGAAATCCTGTCATTATGAAAGGTGCCACTAAATAAAATGCACTATTAGGCTATTATTATTATTATTACCTTCTAACAGCGCAAGATCAGCCATTGTGCGTCAATACGCATTGAAATGGAATGGCTTTTTATAACCATCCATTTGACTGTATCTGATAATCTACAGATGTCGGTATTAATCTAATTGTAAATGGGAAATAGTTCTGCGTCAATGGAATTTTTTGCACCTTTCAAATGGTTAAGACATGCATGGATGGATGGAACACATTTAAAAATGAAACAAACATTATGATTCTGTAGCTGATGACGACATGTATTATGAAAACAACTTTACCCAATTGAATGTGAGAATGGCTTTGTGAAATGTTCATATTATTAATGAGAGGCAGTATTTTGATTTCGTTTAGCTACACAACGGTCTGCAGTTTCAGACAGTTTCACATGTTTCATCCAACTGCCGGCGATGTCGCCATTTCTCATTTCACTTGTTTTTGTGCGTATGCATGGGTCAGAGTTTCCGTGAAGGACCGCACATTTATTTAAATTATTGCGTAGAGAGCGGCGTACACCTTCTTTGGTGCATATGCCACATTTATAAATGAGGCCCCTGGACCAGATTTTATCTGTCAAGTCAAGTTTTCTTTATTTATCACATGTACAACGAGATGCAGATATAATTGCATGTACAGTGAAAATCTTCTGCCATGGCTCAGCAATGCAGTTGCAATAATAAGAAATAGTAAAAGGTAAAAAACAAAACAATCTATAACATATATTTCAATATGAGGGGATGGGTAATAAGATGCCTAAATACAGTCTGCACACAAATAGATAGATACAGTTGCAATCACAATTATTCAACCCCCCCATTGCAAATCATGTTTATTCTCAAAATGTACATGTAACGTTTCCCCTGCCTGCACATGCCAGATGAGCATCTCAGGACCCTTGGACTATTTATTGTGTTAGTGTGGCTTATGTTTCTTAGTGTCTACTTCTTAGATAATCAATCATAACCCAGTTACACTACTGTATATGCAATGACTTGCGCCATCCCCTGTTCTACTGGGTGCTAAATAGGAAAGCAAAGAGACCGACTGGAAGCAATCTCTAATCAGACCAGCCGGTCTCTCAATCAACCTAGAAAATACACCACTAGAACCGGGGGTGGTGTCACACTTCACAAATCCCCATATTAAACCCATATACACACCATACAATATAACTCCCCTACATACAAACAATTTCAAAACAAGTCCATATCTCCATTCCATGTCCATGCCAGCCCAACACTGGGCTTGTCGTGACAACAACTGATGCAACTAGTCAATGTCTTCATTAGTTGCACCAGGTGTGTTTGACCTGGAAAACATGAAATACCTGAACTGGCAAGGGTTTTGTTGAATCTCACGTTGGACTGCATGTGAGAAACATGGTTAAGACAAAAGAATGGACCAAAAGGTTAGAAGAAGAGAACATCAGCCTTCACAAACAAGGAACAGGATACAAAAAGTTAGTGAAGGCATTGACTTTTCCCAGAGACACCTTTGGAAGCATTGTTTTTAACTTCAAAGTTAAGGAAATAGTGTTTACACTACCTGGAGTGGGCAGAAGAAGGAAGCTATCAATGTCTGCAACCAGATTTCTGGTAGTGAAAAACCCTTGAGTGATGGCATCAGACCTGCAGCAAAACTTTGTGGCAACATGCACTGAGGTGTCAGTGAGCAGAGTAAGGCACGTATTAAACACAGAAGGCTTCCATTCCAGTACTCCAAGACATACACCACTACTTACCCAAAAGCAAAAGACAATCCATCTTTAATATTTTCAAAATCATACAGCGTTCAAAATTATTAATAGTGGATGCAAATGACAGTCAGTAAAATTTTCAAGTCACCAACCATTATGGTATTAGTCAAATTTCACTGAACAAACCACCCAATAAAAACAATATTCTTTTCAAAAATAAAAAAAATAAAAATGCATTTAAAAATAATAATAAGAATTAAGGGACCCTAAAGGTGCCTACCAGCTCTTTCCCTCCCTAAAGGGGCCTATCAGCTCTCTCCTGTAATCTCCTTTTTTTAAGTAGCACCACCCAGCGACGAGTATAGAAAACATTCACTGCTTGTTGACGCAGTACGAATGGCACCACTTTATTGTGTGACATCTGTATAGTCCCGGGTGCAGGTTGGTGGTATGAACAGTGTCACGTCCAAACAGCAAGCTAGCTAACTATTTCAGTGCTCGATTACATGAAGAGTGTCCATGTTAATATCTATTTTGTGAGTGGAATCCATTACATATATCAACACTAAATGATACTAAATACTATCCCGAGTAACATTGGGACACTAATTCTAATCTATATCTAGTCAATCCCTCAAATTCTCGCGGGAGTTTGTGCAATCAACA
This sequence comes from Umbra pygmaea, assembly GCA_016801145.1. Classification (NCBI taxonomy): domain Eukaryota; kingdom Metazoa; phylum Chordata; class Actinopteri; order Esociformes; family Umbridae; genus Umbra; species Umbra pygmaea. The sequence goes on along the minus strand of JACXGM010007816.1, from coordinate 18,598 downwards.
ATGGACAAAACACGTTTCTCCCCATTCACTAATGTAATACCTTGTGATTCCATTTGAGCTTGCTTTTGGTAAAATTACAATAATGTAAAGCCACAAGAAAATATCTGATAAAGGCACAATACCATCTTTGACAATGCGGCGTGGGTAATCCCTTCCTTGGTGTGGACGGGTAACTTGGTTAACCTGTAAACAAGTGATTGATCGGAAAACTTATTTTTTTCATTAGTCTGTAGATCTGGTTTGCAGATTCAGTATTGAAATAGGTTATTTCTCGCTTCAAATGTGATCAGAAACTGTTTTTATAGGGCCTACAGTGAGATTTAACACTATTTACATGTTAGAAATGCATATCTGCCATCTTGGTTTTCCCATCCCTGCCTCCAGGTATAATTTCATGGCCTAGTAGGAATACAGCTACATGACAACTGGATGAATATAGTCTCACTAGAATAGAATACATATTGTGAAAACTATGGGAGATGAAAAGGTCCAAAAAACAAAAGGAAAAGAGGAGAAGAATAAGAATAAAAAACAAAGAACAATAATTGATCGCCTTGCTCATCAATTAATAACAATAAAATGAAGGGTACCACATTTTAAAGTCCACAAAATGACTACCCTAAACAGTTCTGTTATTGAACAAGTAGTTTCATTTAAATATCTTTGTTATTTGAAAGACACATTGGCCCTCATTTATGAAAGGTGCATATGACCTAAAACAGACATAGGATGGGCGTACACCAACTGCTATGCAAAGCAAGGCATTTACCGATTTGAACGTGAGCATATGCTGCGATAAAATCTCACATCTTGTCTGAACTTGTGTACGCAAGTTCTCCACTGTGATTAGCGGTGTTTCATGGTAGCCTATAACTCAAGTTCATTGAATTGTTGTACCACCGATCATTGATGAATGTGTGTGCATTGCAACTACCACATATTGAAAGTTACATTTCAGAATTACAAATTAATTGTATACAGCACAGGTTTATTTTTTAACTTTCACTTCGAGATGGCCTAGAACATGACGGCTTAATTAGGCATACAACAATTTCAATCAAATTACAAAAATATATTCAGTCGTTTGCAAAAGTTTAGGCCCTGAAAATTTCCATAATTTTCATTTATAAATAATTGAGTGTTTGGAACAGCAATTTCATTTTGATCTATCAAATATCTGAAGGACACAGTAATATTTCAGTACTGAAATTGGAAGAACATAAAATGTGCAAGATGCATCAAAATGAAATTAGACAGGTGCATAAATTTGTGCACCTCAAAAGAAATATCAAATCAATATTTATTTGAGACACCTTTAGCAGACATCACAGCCTCTAGGCCAGTAATGGTTGCTGAACAGCTTCATGCTTCAAATCACCCCACATATTTTCTATGATATTCAGGTCTGGGGACTGGGATGGCCATTCCAGAACATTCCTCTGCATAAATGCCATAGTAGATTTTGAGCAGTGTTTTGGGTCTTTGTCTTGTTGAAATAACCAGCCCCGGTGTAACTTCAACTCTGTGAATGATTCCTCTATATTATTCTCAAGTATCTGCTGATATTGAGTGGAATCCATGTGACCTTCAACTTTAACAAGATTCCAAATATCGGCACTGGCCACACAGCACCACAGCATGATGGAACCTCCAGCAACTTTTACTGCAGGTAGCAAGTCTTTGTCTTGGAACACTGTGTTCACCATGCATAATGCCAATTATTATTAACTATTAACTATTATTATTAATTATTATAACCAAATAACTCCATCTTTGTTTCATCAGTCCACAGCACCTTCTTCAAAATGAAGCTGGATTGTCCAAATGTGCGTTTGCATACCTCAAGCGAGTCTGTTTATGGCGTGTGTGCAGAAAAGGCTTCTTCTGCATCACTCTCCCGTACAGCTTCTCCTTGTGCAAAGTGTGCTGAGTTGTTGAATGATGCAGAGTGACACTATATGCAGCAAGATGATGTTGTAGGTCTTTGGAGGTGGTCTGTGTGCTGTTTTTGACCATTCTCACCATCCTTCGCCTTTGCCTCTTCAATATTTTTACCTGGCCTGCCACTTCTGCTGTACAACGTCCAACCCTTCAGGGAAGCAAGGAACCGATATTCACAATCAGCCAGGAATGCCAAGACTAACCTTTTTAAAAGAAAATCTGCAACCTGTAGCACCAATTCCAAAAGGTTAGGCAACACTATCACCACAGTCATAACTGCCATAGTTGATCATTTTAATAAGCATTTTGAAATGGCCAGCCATGCGTTTCACCTGGCTAACCTCACCCCGGCAAAGGCCCCCCACCCTCTGTAGTTTCATGCCATATCCCTCCTAATTTCTCCTTCACACAAATTCAATTAGTTGATGTCCTGAAAGAACAATCTGCTGGACTAGATAACCTGGACCCGTTCTTCCTAAAACTCTGTAACAATCATTGCAAGTCCCATTACCTGCCTGTTTAACCACTCTCTCTAGTATCCTCAGAGACCCGAAAGATTGGAAAACAGCAGCAGTCATTCCTCTATTCAAAGGGGGGAGACACGTGACCCAAACTTTTATAGACCAATATGCATCCTGCCCTGTCTCTCTAAAGTCTTTGTAAGACAGATTAATAATTCAGCACACTCTCGGCTATGCAATCAGGATTCCGAGCTGGTCATGGCTACACCTCTGCCACGCTCAAGGTCTTAAATGATATTACAACTGCCATTGATAAAAGATGCTACTGTGCCACTGTTTTTATTCATGTTCATCACATCTTTATTGGTAGACTCTGCAGCCTTGGCTTCTCCAATAACTGCCTTGACTGGTTCACCAACTACTTCTCTGACAGGGTTCAACACGTCAAATCAGAGGGGCTGTTGTCTGGACCTACGGATGTCTCTATGGGGGTGCCATGGGGTTCGATTCTTGAGCCGATTCTCTGTGTATATCAATGATGTCAATCATGCCGCTGGTGACACTCGGATCCACCTCTATGCTGATGACACCATTCTATACAAATCCGGCCCAACATTGGACTCTGTATTAACTAACCTCCAAGAGCTTCAATGCGATTCAACACACTTTCTATAGCATTCAACTGCTCTTAAACCCCACCAAAACTAAATGCATGCTCTTCAACCGTACACTTCCCATACCCGCCAGCCTGACTAGCATCTCCACTCTGGATGGGTCCAAACTGGAATATGTGGACACCTACAAATACCTAGGTGTCTGGTTAGATTGTTCCCTCTCATTCCAGCGTCACATTAACAACCTCCAATCTAAAATAAAATCTAAAATTGGCTTCCTATTCCAAAACAAGGCCTCCTTCACCTATCCTGCCAAAAAGAACCTGGTAAAAATGACTATCCTACTAATCCTTGACTTGTCATTTACAAAACTGTCTCTACCTCCCTCCTTAAAAAGCTAGACATAGTCTAGAATAGTTCCATCCGATTTGTTACCAATGCCCCTTTTAACACCAACCACTCTGATCTATATGCACTAGTGGGCTGGCCCTCATTACACACTTGGCACCTGACCCACTGGTATCACCTAATTTATAAGTCAATTCTAGAAAAAATCCCTCTGTACCTAAATTCGCTTCTCACCATTGCCTCACCCACCCGTAACCTGCTCTCAACCAGGTACATCTCCCTGATCACCACAATAGCCCACACCAACTTTGGCTGAAATTCCTTCCAGTTTGCAGCAGCAAACAACTGGAACGAGCTACAGAAGAGACTGAAACTTGTGACCACTGTCCCCCTTACATCCTTTAAATCACAATTATCAGAGCTTCTGTATAATCATTGCACATTCTGACCCTTCCCTCACATGTACATACACTACCTCTCCACATCTGATTTATTACCTTAGCTTTTTTTTGGCAAATGTACTTTTGTACACACTGACTTGCACAGTATTTTATTTTCAATATCTTTTTTATCAACTGTTATTTACACAACATCCATTTGCACAATCATACTCAAGTGTTAATTTATTACATTGTATTTACCTCCCACTATATATACCGATTTGATCTACCTCTAAATCTCAGATTTCTTTGCACTATTTGTACATTTGCTTACACCTTTGCATGTAACTTTGACTGCATTTTTCTTTCATCCTTACTCTACCCTTTGTATATTTCTTGTGTATTTGTCAGGTGTATAGAGAAATAGGAGACAAACGCAGGCTAAATCTGGCTTACTTTTAATAGCAAGCAGGTTTGCGTGCCAGCAATAAACACAAAGCGGGAAAGAGACACAACCACTTAATATACTGAGATACAGAATACAAAAATAATAGCAGGAGAGGCGTGAACAGGACTCTCTCTCTCTAGCTCATAAATCAGGAACAATTCACAGCTCTCTTACCGGCTGGGCTCCCTATATCTAAAACACATGGAGGAACAGGTGAAAGGAGTCAGCCCTAATGAGTAAGCTGTGTGCAATGGTGTCAGTAGACAGGAGTTCGACCGTCTGATCCCTGGTGCGTCAGGAGAGGGTGGAACTCGCGCAGGAGGTTGGGGTCCAAAACATTCCTGGCCAGGACCCAGCACTGCTCCTCCGGGCCATACCCCACCCAGTCCACGAGGTAATGGAGGCCACCTCGCCACTGTCTCGAATCAAGGATGTCCTGCACCGCATACGCAGGACCGCCGTCAAACTCCCAATGGGGGACCAGGGTCTCCAGCACCTCAGCCTTTTGGAGAGGGCCCTCCACCACCGGCCTGAGCAGAGACACATGAAAGACAAGGTGAATGTGCATACGGGATGGCAAAAGCAGCTCGTAAGACACATCATTCACCCTTCTCAGGACTTCGTATGGCTCCACAAACCGCAGCCCTAACTTCCGGGTCGAAAGCCAGACCCACTCACCGGGATGGTAGACAGTTGTGGGCCCCCGACGGCGAACCGTGTGAGGGAGAAGACCGCAAGCCTTCGAGAACCTGTCCACAATGACCAAGATCGCCGTACAACACTCAGACGGAGGTAAGTCCGTAAGGAAGTCGATGGACAGATGCGACCAAGGCCGTTGAGGAAAAGAAAGAGGCAATAGTTTCCCTGTAGGAAGATGCTGTAGCATCTTACTCTTTGCGCACACTGAGTAGGAAGAGACGTACGTCCCCATGTCCTTAGCCAACATAGGCCACCAATACCTCTCTGTGAGACATTTAAGGATGCGACCTATGCCGAGATGACCTGAGGAGAGCGAAATGTGAGCCCATTTCAAAAGGTTGTCATGCACAGTCATGGGTACATATTGGCGATTCCGGGCGAAGCGCGCAGGATCAGTGCACACTGCCCAACAGATGGCCATGTCCACACCCCGTTCGAATGGAGCAATGATATGTGCCTGTGGTACAATGTAGCCAATCGCTCCTCGGCATTGAACTGACATGAGAGCGTGTCAGCCTTATGGTTTACACTGCCTGGAAGGTAGGTCAATGTGTATATAAAATGGGTGAGGTATTGGGACCAATGCGCCTGGGGTGGGTTCAGTCTCTTCGCTACCCAATTGTACTCCAGATTGCGGTGGTCAGTCCAAATGAGTTAAGGGTGTTTTGCCCCCTGTAACCAGTGTCTCCACGCCATGAGGAATTTGACGACAGCCAACAGCTCGAGATCACCAACGTCATAGTTATTCTCGGCGGGGGACAGCTATTTCGAGTATAACACACAGGGACGGAGCTTAGTAGGTGTACCCGAACTCTGTAACAGCACCGCCCCTATGCCACTCTGAAGCGTCCACCTCCCCTATGAACTGTAACATTGGGTCGGGATGAACTAGCACAGGTGCGGAGGTGAACAGAGCCTTCAGGGAGGTGAAAGCCCCATCAGCCTCTGACGTCCACTGCAACCTGGTTGGCCCACCCTTTAGTAGGGACATAATCGGAGCTGCGACATGACCAAAACCACAGATCAACCTCCTGTAATTCGCAATACCAAGGAAACGCTGTACTGCCTTCACAGTGGTCGGGGTCGGCCAATTACGCACGGCAGTCCTCCATCTCCACCCCGGACGAGGAAATGCGATAGCCCAGAAGCGAGACGGCGTGTTGGAAAAATAGACACTTCTCGGCCTTGACATACAGGTCATGCTCCAACAGTCTCCCAAGCACCCTGCAAACCAGAGAGACATGCTGCTCATGTGTGAAAGTGTACACCAATATATCATTGATGTACACCACCACATCCCTACCAATCTAGGAATATCTCGTTCACGAATGCCTGAAAGACTGCCGGAGCATTCATAAGGCCGTATGGCATAACGAGATCCTCGTAATGGCTGGAAGTTGTGCTAAACGCAGTTTTGTACTCGTCCCGTTCCCGGATATACACAAGATGGTAGGCGCTTCGGAGATCTAATTTCGTAAATAAGCGCGTGCCGTGCATAGACTCTACAGTTGATGAGATCAGCGGCAGGGGATAGGACCCCCGTCGTCGACGCTTCTGCTCTCCGGACCTCCTGCTCAGCCGCCGCTGACGTCCGGACCCCCTGCTCAGCCGCCGCTGACGTCCGGACCCCCTGCTCAGCCGCCGCTGACGTCCGGACCCCCTGCTCAGCCGCCGCTGACGTCCGGACTCCCTGCTCAGCCGCCGCTGACATCCGGACCCCCTGCTCAGCCGCCGCTGACGTCCGGACCCCCTGCTCAGCCGCCGCTGACGTCCGGACCCCCTGCTCAGCCGCCGCTGACGTCCGGACCCCCGTCCGGACCTCGTCGCTGATGCCCGGACCCCCGTCCGGACCCTCGTCGTCAGACCTCCCTGACGCCCTGCTGCCCTGGCCACCTGAACTGCCTGACCCCTGGCCTCAGGACTTGCCTTTTCCCTTGCCTCCTGAGCTGCCTTTGCCCGGGCTGCCAGCCCCTGTCCCGGTGCCTTTGCCAGCCCCTGTCCCGGTGCCGTTCCCTGCCACTGTCCCCGTGCCAGTCCCTCCTGACCCGGGGCCCCTCTCAGTCCCTCCTGACCCAGGGCCCCTCTGTCTCTCCTGACCCCGGGCCGCCCTGTGGAGTGGGGGTTCTACACCTCCAGCTGACTGTGCACAGCCACCTCCAGCAGTCAGCCCACCGCCACACCCTCTGGCAGCAGTGTGCCCACAGCCACCAGCAGACTGCCCACAACATCCTGCAGTCTGCCCACAGCCACCAGCAGACTGCCCACAACGTCCTGCAGTCTGCCCACAGCCACCAACAGAGTGCCCGCAACATCCTGCAGTCTGCCCACAGCCACCAGCAGAGTGCCCGCAACATCCTGCAGTCTGCCCACAGCCACCAGCAGACTGCCCGCAACATCCTGCAGTCTGCCCACAGCCACCAGCAGACTGCCCGCAACATCCTGCAGTCTGCCCACAGCCGCCAGCAGTCTGCCCACCGCCACAGACTCTACCGGCTGTCTGCGAGCGGCCACCGCTGTCGTCCGGACCCCCGTCGTCGACTCCTCTGCTCTCCGGACCTCCTGCTCAGCCGCTGCTGTCGTCCGGACCCCCGTCGTCGACGCTCCTGCTCTCCGGACCTCCTGATCAGCCGTCGCTGACGCCCGGACCCCCGTCCAGACCCTCGTCGTCAGACCTCCCTGACGCCCTGCCGCCCTGGCCACCTGAACTGCCTGACCCCTGGCCTCAGGACTTGCCTTTTCCCTTGCCTCCTGAGCTGCCTTTGCCCGGGCTGCCAGCCCCTGTCCCGGTGCCTTTGACAGCCCCTGTCCCGGTGCCGTTCCCTGCCACTGTCCCCGTGCCAGTCCCTCCTGACCCGGGGCCCCTCTCAGTCCCTCCTGACCCAGGGCCCCTCTCTGTCTCTCCTGACCCCGGGCCGCCCTCTGTCCCTTCTGACCCCGGGCCGCCCTCTGTCCCTCCTGACCCCGGGCCGCCCTCTGTCCCTCCTGACCCCGGGCCGCCCTCTGTCCCTCTAGACCCAAGTTCCCTCTCTGTCCCACCTGGCCCCTGGCCGCCACCTGGACTGCCTTGCCCCTGGCCACCGCCTGGCCTGCCTTGGCCCCTCTCTGTCCCCTATGACCTGGCACCCTCTGTTTCCCCCCACGGCCTCGGGTTCTTTGTTGCCCCCCTCGGTGCGGTGGGCCTTTGAGGGGGGATTCTGTCACATCCAGCCCTGTAGGTGGGCTGGGTGTTCACTGGGGATGGGTTTGTTTTCATGTTTGTCTCTGTGCTCCCTTCTTTTGTGTGTCTATGCCGCCCTCTTGTGTCTAGTTCATGTCGTTAGTTTGAGGACTTGCTTTATTTTTATAATAAATTATGTTTGATTTTTCTTGTATGAGTTGCTCCATTTCTTTTTGTTTATCCTCCAACTTATTCTAAAACTCCATATTATAGCTGTTACTGTTGTCAATCTGAGCTATTATGTCTGCAATTTCTTTGGATAGTATGGACTCTTTTAATATGAATTGCCTTTTTTTCAAGGAGGAGTACTGAATTGCATGGCCTCTAAAGGCACATTTAAAGGCATCCCATACAATAAGCGGTTCTGCTGTACCTATGTTATGTTCAAAAAATTCTACTATAAATTGTTTAGTCCTGGCTAAAACGGAGTTATCCTCCAATAAGCTTTGATTAAATTTCCAGTACCCCGTTCCCCGTGGAACTTCTGTAAGAACAATATATATGTCAATTATATAATGATCCGACCTCATTCTTTCCCCTATCAACACTTTCTTAACCTTCGGTGCAAGAGAAAATGACGTCAAAAAATAATCAAGACGACTAGCTTGGTTAAGCCTCTGCCATGTATATCGTATCATTCTAGGATATTTAAGCCTCCATATATCCACCAATTCTAAAATCTTTATGCAATTATTTATTTCCTTTAGTACTTGTGGGTGATAATTTATGTTTTTATTACCTTTTCTATCCAAGCTGGAGTGCAACGTTGTGTTAAAATCCCCAACCATAATTATATAGCCCTGTGTTGCTTGTAATTTTAATAGCTTCTCATATATCTCTTTAAAGAATAGTGGATGATCTTTATTTGGACCATATTGTTACGTGTGACACACGAGTAGAACCCAAATGCAGACAAAATGCAAAGCCAGAGTGTACTTTATAAGTTTATTCTTGAAAATCAGAAGATGAGATGAAAAACCTGTCTCCAGAACGAAGGAATAGTGCTGGTGGGTATTGAGCAGGATGGTTCAGTCCAATGCAATCCTGGGGCCAGTACTGAGGATGTCCAGTGTGGGTGTGGGAGCCAACGGATGACAGGAGTGGAGTGGTAGCAGGAGTCAGGTTCCAATAGAATGTGGTTGTCTTGACTATGATCTGACGCAGAGTGGAGGAATGACCAGGTATATATAGGAGGCAGAGGATGATTGCTAGATGAGCTGCAGCTGGAACCTAGACTCCCGCACACCAGGCTCCACTCCTGTAATTAGGACAGACAGAGGGGAGGAAGGGACAGCATAGCTACATAGGAGCAGCAGGCCTAACACATATAGGTTAATGAGCCATATCTGTTTCAAGTAAATTACCATCTTTAATATGATCCATCTACTTTCAGAATCCAAAATGACATTTTCCACATTTATATTAGTATTATTTTTAATTAATATCATCACCCCTTTTGAGTTTCTTTGTCCATGGGAGAAATAAGCTTCCCCATCCCATTCCTTTTTCCAATAAACTTCATTTACAGCTGTTGAATGTGTTTCTTGTAAACAGTAGATATTGTATTCCATTTCTTTTAATTAGGTAAATACTGCTCGTCTTTTCTTATTATCTGCTAATCCATTACAATTATAGCTGGCTATACTTATTTCTCCAGTTACCATACTGTGATCCTTAGTTCCATTTTATTTATCTCAATATACTTTTTTAAAACCACCTTTGCGACATGGCTTAAATATTGCTTGTCTTTGATGATATACCATAATTGTTGGAATGCTAGAAAGTATAAATTGTCCTGTTGGTCCTCCCTATTCCTCCCAATATCTTCCCCCCAATTCCCGAAATTAACAATTATCACAATAACCCTCAATCCAGCCACAATCCACTCCCTCCCACACCCTGTACTAGGTAGCATTGTTCCCCACCACCAAGCACATTGTGCCATAGGTAGTGTATATGCAAACATACTACCAGTAGTATTCCAATTACCCTTATCTCAATTTGTGTAGCGCTCCATACATTTTATCTATAAAGATACCTTATTTTAATTTATTTTGTAGCTATTTTTTCCAAAAGTATTCTGCTTCTATTAATACCTGTTCTACCCCTTTCAATACTTTCATTATAGAGACACTTCTCGAAAATCAGTTGATATTTTAGCAATTATTATCGTTATAGTGACTTCTGTTCAGTTTGCATTCTGTAGGAAAATGTATTTAACTCCCATTCTTCAATTGTGGGTTACAAACAAACAAACATACTCACACATTCCTAATCACCTCATTCATTCATCTCAAGCCATAATACCAGCAGGTGTAGAGTGGTTCCATTCCCCCAAAGTCCTATAGCTACATGATGGGACCTGCAAAGCCGCCCACAAAGACACACACACAACAGAGTATTTTTTATATTCTTGTCTAAATTGCAGAGTGCTGTCTTCCTTCCAAGATACAAGCCCGAACACCTGGTGTGGACACCCACCCTCCATTGAGTGGTCAGACCAAAATTGTCTTATACTGAAACGGCCATAATAAAAACCTTAATACAACCTCCCTCCCTGATTGTCAGAACACCTACCATACACCTCCGCTCCCACAGTACAATCCATGTGTTCATTACACTTTTTCTATTTGAGTTAATAAATAACGAAAGTTATTGTCCATATCTAGTTTTAACAATTGTTTACCCATCTTACAAGTCCTATATATTCCTTCATTGTTTTTGTAAGCAATTTTAATATAACCAGGGAGTAGCGTTTTTATCGCGAAAAAGCTGATTGTCAATGTATAGTTTATCAACAACAAGCGCAACGCGTTTACCTTTAATTCTGTTTTCCTTTTGGATCGGATAAAGTACTTTACGTCGTTCGGCAATTATTTTTGGGAATTGATCATTTATACCGATGTTTGAACCTGCAAGTCTTTTCCCCAAGCTTCTAACATTGATTTTATCCTTAAAATAGGCAAATTTAGCAACGATTCATATTTTTGGTTTCTTTGTCCAAAACGGTGAACACGTTCAAACTTGATCATTTCAGCAGTATCGCGTGGGATTTTAAGCGCCGTTTGGAGAAAATCAGCCACGACTTCCTCGATAACTTTGCCTTCTTTCTCTTTGATACCTGTGAGTACAATATTATTTCTCATTGATCTAGTTTGTATGTCCAGTAATGAATCTTTCAAAAGTTTGTTCTCCTTTTTTAATTCATTGATATCAGTTGCCATGTTGTTAACAGAAATATTTAATTTATTTGTCTCTTTTTCTAACAACGCCGTTTTCTCGTCATTCATTTCAGACTCGCTTTTAGTGCTTTTATATCCTTACTGACCAGTTCAAGTATGCCCAATTTATCATTTAATGATTTTAATATGTCCAAATCTGCCCTTACTGTTCCCGGAGGTGAAAACATTATATCGTCCGTGTCTGTCGAGGAATCTCGCTTACGTTTCGTTATCGGTTCTCCAGCTTTACTTTCATCCATAGTTGTTTGATGTATGTAATATTTGTCAATAAATCGCAATATTCTTTTAATTTGTTTCTTGTTATTATCCAGCTTGTTTAGTTATTTTTAATCCCGTAGCTACTGTCGTTTTGTCTTTATTTGTTATGTTATATCTAAATGTTTGTCATGATGCGCCTTACACAACCTAATTTAGTCCGCCATCTTCCTGGAGTGTCCTTTTAAATGACTTTCTTTTTCTTATAGAAGGATCTGTGATAAATACATGCAGGCCCATTTTTTGCTCTTTTAGATGTGCGCTAATTATGCTAGTGGGCGTAGTATGCGATGGGTGTCAGGTTTGATAAATACTACGCAAAATGAGGAAGCATAGCGTACGCTATTACTGAACTTGCATAAACAGATGCAGCGTAACCTGCGCTAGTGTTAGTAAATCTACCTCTGGGTATAAAATAAGGTTGAATCCCATTTCTCTTTCTTACCCCTTCCCATAACCCTTTGTCTTACCCCTAGCCCTTGTCCCTCAAAACTGAGTGGTAAGGGATAGGGATGAAAACATACCCCTATGAAATGAGACAGCACTTGGTTACAGTTACGTTATCATACATTGTCGCTAGCTGGCTGCTACATCACGAGAGGTGACAAGTTTTGATCACACACGTTCAACAAAATATAGCTAATGTAGTTTAGTTAAAACTGTAGACATGCATGGTGTGCATTCAAGGCTATTCACAGAGAAATGCAGGACTGTTGTGCAAATCCGCAATGTAACATTTGCATAGCAAACTAGCGATTTTTATAAAAAATGTTTCAATTAAGAACATGGTCGCAAATATATATGTACAAGAATGTGTAGAGCACAAAACAAGTCTGTCGTAAGCCAAAAATACATTAATTGGACTCTCTTGGTGATCTAGCTGCCATTGTTGCCGGTTGCACAGTGTATTCTTAGTACCCCTTGGTTTCAAGTAAGCTCTCAAAAATTATTGGTTTTATTGGGTATCCACCCCTTCCCCTTTCTCCGTCTCGCTTGTCTTTTCCTCAACTTTCTAATGTCTTTTCTGGTGTAACTTGGCTCTACAACTCGCCCGTCTGTCTGCACTGTAGAGCCGCAATGTTTACCGCCAGGAATGCACAGACTTGATTGGCTGAGTGGTATCACGTGGGATGGCTTAACTCGCATGCAATTGGTCTGTGAGTTTCCTCATCCACTAAACCACTACGTAAACACTACTGCACCAATTAAAATAGAATTGCCGGGTCAGGTTGTAAATCATAACGTTCTGTTTTGGCTGTAGGTCCGGGTCCGTATGGAACGGCTTCTGGGTCCGGACCCGGACCGCGGTCCGCCTGTCAGTGCCCACTGGTCTTTAGGAAGACAGTGATCTATCCTTTAAGAAATGTAACAAAGCTTTTTAAGAAACTTAAATGTAAAGTGGTAAAAGATTTTAATAGTGATGAATGTGTTTAAAAAAGTAAATGTATAAAATAATTCAGTAATGACACATGATTTCCTGAAACAGCATATGTAATTGGTAAATAAACTTTTTGTCACAAAAACCAATTATGGAAATTCTAAACCGTAAGGTGATTTTCTTTACTGGCACACATCTAAGTTTACCTTGTTATTACAAGATAGTATTTCGTTATAATGAGATGAGATAGATGGCCACATACATTGAAAAGCAAAGCCAACTATGCATCTGTCATGACTGTATGGCCAAGTTCTTTACAGTTTGTAAGCAGTAGAATGTATTATAAAACCTACAAACGCGCCTGCCATTACTGGCACTTGGAGTTGTGGGGTGCTGAGGATTTTATTAACAGTCTTGCACGTGGATAGTAGGAAAGTTAAGAAAGAAATTTGAACAAAGTGTTAACATAATTTCAAACAGCATTATATTATATTGGCATGTACATGTTCGGTCCTACATGTCTGCTATTCATGAAATTCCTCTGATATTTTGTCAAACAGTTTTTCTAAAAGGTTGTGATTGAACTTGATTATCACTGCAAATGTTGTTGACATGAAAAACATGACTAGCTGTAGCAGTGTTCCAGCAGCATACAGCATGGCCTTGTGCATAGTGGCAAGAGTCTGTACACATTTCCAGCAAAAAGAAAATGTACCAGTTTGTCCATGGCCTGTACTTTATATTCACCAGTTATCCCAACAAACAGATGTATATTTATGACCAACAGATCCATATTTGGGCTTCGAAAATGTATTCCTAAAATGAATTGTGAAACCATGCATTTATATTCTCAAATAATGTCATTTAAAGTCATTTCGTTCAACTTTGGGATCTATGCATCATTATTTTAAATACCCTTTGTGACAATTGCTGATAATACAGATGAATCATTGACAACAATTCAGATAAGCTGTAAAAACACTTCATGTATTATGTTGATTTCAATGGTTGCACAGGTCTCTGGACTACTCTTTTAAACACCTTCTTGGCTGATTCCTTGAACTCCTCCGTCTTCAGAACATAAATTATGGGGTTAAGCATGGGTGGAAGCACTGAGGTTAGGGAGAGGTTAAAGATCCTGATGTTAGTTGGTATCATGAAGAAGATAAGGGTGGTGATATTTATGGGCAGGTAGAATATGGACACTAGTATCAGGTGTGCAGTGCAGGTCTTTACAGCCCGGTGTCTGTGCGAGAGACAGAAACAAAAAGGAAGGAAGATGGAGAGAGAGAGAGGGCATGTGGTGGAAAAGGTAAATAAAAGTCAGTACATTAATTAATGACAGTAATCATAATAATAATTATACCATGCTTTTTCAAGACACTCAAATACATCTTAGTCTATCCATTAAGTGCAATGGCATCTGTATTATGTAAAATGTTTCACAATAAAATATAATCACAGTATACATTATATGTGTATGTAAACAATGGGTGAGTAAATAAAGATCTGTCTTAGGGATTCTTTCTTACCTGTCCTGGGGCAGTGTGATAGTGAAGAGTGCATGGATGATACAGATGTAAGACACTATGATAAAGATCATAGGGATGTATAGTGCTAAACAGACAGCAACGTATGCCATCATGTCATTAGGGACCACATCAGAACAGGGGGCAGCCAGTATGAATATAGGGTAGTGGTCACAGAAGTAGCTGTTGATAACCAGAGACCTACAATGCAATAAATGTTTGTTGTCTATATGTTGCAGGAAAAAATGAATATGCCTTGCTTATTTATATTGAAGCGTTAAGCTTTCAAACCAGTAAAAACTTGGTTACAGTTTCACTTCATTAAGCAATAGGCTACTTACCCACAGAATGAGAGACGTGTGGTGAAGCCCACATAGAACAACACTATTACAACAATCAATGTCCAGGCAGCACCTGTCAGCTGAAACATGGACCTGTAACTCACTAACACATGGTACCTGTATAGACAGCAGAAATAAGTTATTAAATATTTACATGCAAGTTGTCTTATGATGGTGAGAGCACACATTTTCACACGTTGTCTTCAAATTTTAGCTGGGATTCTTTGAACACTTTCATTGCATTGATTTTGCAGTGTCTTTATATAAAACACAACACTCATGAGGAGGGCTGCCCATGTAGTAGTGGTACTGTAGGTATTTACTTTGTACAGTATTGGAAAAAGAGTGACTCGATAAATACTGCAATTCAGGTTTGAAATAACTGTGCCCTCAGTTGATTTTATTATTGATCATTTTTTAATATAATTATATTTCAATTGTTAATATTGTATTGTTAAATTGTTATTGTATTATTAAATATATGTATGTATATTAAATTTAATTATACTTAATTCTGATCATATTGTATTACATTTACTATCTAATACCTGAGTGGGCAGCAGATGGCCACTAGTCTGTCATAGGAGAGGATGGTGAGGTTGAAAGACTGCATGTAGAGGAAGACAAAGACGAAGAACATGTTTGTGAGACATTGGTCATAGGAGATGAACTGTCTGTCGAACAGGAACATATCGATGACCTTTGGTACCAAGGCTGTTGTCTCACACACATCTGTGAAGGCCATGTTGAACACTGCAATATACTTCGGGCTGTGAGGTAAAATTATAACATTGTTATCATCATAGGGATATGGTATTTGCAGTTCTGTTTTTGAAATAATGCAAGTTGTGTCATACATAAACAATTAGTCAACACAAATGGGTAATAATGAATATATTCCTACGTTTATATGTAAATTCATGTAATAATTTAAAAGACACATTAATTTAGAGTATCTCACAGTATTGAATACATATATTTTCATACTATTTTATAATTTTCCAACAAGAGAATCAAAACCCCAGCATTGCAAGCATATTGTTTCTAACTAGTGAGCTACAAAGTATATAAGAGATCTGATTACCTGTGGAGACTCCGGTCCACAGAGATGACAACCATGACAAATGTATTGCCCATCTAGAACCAATAGGCAGACACATGTTAAAAGCATTTGGTAGATTTCACAGTTGTTAAACAACTTACACCCTTTCTGTAGATCTCAGATATGCAAGCCTGGCCATTGCTTTGCTGGGTTGTAATCCCCAATCTCACAGCATAATTATTCATTTTGTTACTAAGGTACTGAAGGACCATGCGGAAAATTCTGTCAATGAATGGTGCTATAGTCCTACAAAAAATTATTTTATATTGGGGTATCACATTGTACAAGGTTCCTGAGTAAAAATAACATAGAACTTTACTTTAAAAAACATTAACAAGGTGTTCCTGGACACATAAAGACCCGCTGAAGCAGTACTGGTTATTTATCCCCATGGACCAGAGACTAACCAGAGAGATGATGTATACAAGGCTGAGAAAGATGTAGTAGTACTTCATGTTGGGTATACCCAAGAAACCACTGATGAAGAAGTAAGCTGGTCGGATGATGGTGGTTATGTTCTCTGTGTGGCTGTGGTCAGAGGTCAGAGAACTCATATTGACATGTGTTGTCATCAGTTTCTTCTGGCTGTTAATATGATGTTAAAAGAAAAATAGAAATGAACGCATTACATTTTAGTTTCTTAACCTGTTTGGACAGTATCTGGAAGTTATATAATATATTTTTTTTAAATAGGAACACAATTCCTGTAACTTAACATAAAGTTAAATAACAATGCACATTTCACTTGTGATTCAACAACCTACAATATAAACCTTCAATGATTATTTAATCATATTGCTTTTTATCTATATAAACACACTTAAAATACACTTGGAATACATTTAGGCAAGGGTAAAAATATGTTAATGAGGTAAACAGGTACCTGGTTAACCCAAATACACTTTAAATGTCAAATATTTACATGCTGTATTAACAGTCTTACCTGTAATTACAGTACCACAGTCTATGTTCATTAGTCTGAAGGTTTGTCTTGGATTGAAGACCAACTTGTGGTGCTGATCTGAAGCCACTTCCACTATTATACCAGCAACCCTCTGCTGAATCTGTACTAGGCTTTTCCCTCGAGGATACCATTTTCATATGACAGATTAAGCAAGTGACCTGTAAAAATGTGTTTCCATGTTGTTTTGTATCTAACACAACACATGCCTTTCTCCAACAGGTTATAATTACCAAGTGTAACTGACAAAATATCCATTGTATGTTTTTTTATTTTGTTTCTTAGTGTGTTTGACATGGACCAATATATGTTTTGGTTTTCAATTAAAGAATTATTATTTTTGAAAATACATGGTATATTTTAATGTTACAATCTATACCTACGGAAGCCCTGAAAGGCAAGAGAGAAATATTTTTTTTTCAGGCTTCTTTTTCTAAGTGTTGGCTGCTGTAATACCAATTTTGGCCACTGGTCTTTAAAAAAAATATTTTTTTGTTCTGTTACTTGCCCTGAAAGGCAGGAGAGAAATATTTTTTTGTCAGGCTCATTTGTCTAAGTGTTGGCTGCTGTAATACCAATTTTGGCCACTGGTCTTTAAAAAAAATATTTTTTTGTTCTGTTACTTGCCCTGGAAGGCAGGAGAGAAATATTTTTTTGTCAGGCTCATTTGTCTAAGTGTTGGCTGCTGTAATACCAATTTTGGCCACTGGTCTTTAAAAAAATATTTTTTTGTTCTGTTACTTGCCCTGAAAGGCAAGAGAGAAATATTTTTCAGAGTGTCTATTTGCACCCTCGGTACGAATAGCCGAGGCCACACAGCTGAGCTATTCACACCCTGTGACATAACAACAAAAACACGTTGCTTGCGTGCACCAAAATCATGGCCGACAACGATCTTCCTTGACAGCAGAAACTGGCATATTAAGAAAGTTATGTCTCTAAAGTTTATAGCAATTGAATTTCTATCGGAAAATGGATACTACATTTGTGCTTTCTGTCTTCAGTGAAAGCATACAACCGTTAGTTTGTTAGTTAGTACCGATATTTTGTATACAATATGGTTACCTAGCAACCGAGGTCTAAAAACAGGAAATAGTTAACGGTTGTACTGTAATAGAATAGACCTGGTAGGTGAGTGGTTAGTGCAGAGTGCTATGGATTGGGAGACCCGGGTTCGATTCCCGGGGAACAGATTTTGTTTCCGAGAGAATTATTTTCAACTGCCCCTCACTTTGTAATTTATTTTTGTGCTTTTAAGTACTTTTCAAATTTCATGATTAAATTTAATAAAGGAATTTTAACATAATAGTTTGGTTGAGGATTAGATTTTTTTCTCATTATGACATGCCAGCCAACAGCAAAAGGAGCCGTTTTGAATAGAAAGCTTCTACCCAGCAAGCCAGAAGTGTCGGCCCAGATCCGGCCCACATCTGGGCAGATGTGGGCCAGATCTGGGCCGACACTTCTGGCTAGCAGGGTACAAAGTCAGGTAGAAAATGTCTTATAATAAGTAGATCATGACTGTAAATGAGAATGATGTGTATCATAAAAGAGACATTTTCATTGCAGATTTTGCATTAAAATTATGGTAAAATAAGTAGGTGCTTTAACAGGTTATTTTGTAACGTGCACCATCTATGGGTGGAAATAGAGTCGTCATGCCCATTATAACTGAGGGGACA